>VVHJ01054956.1:16120-44261 GCA_015107715.1 Tylochromis polylepis
TCACACACACACTCACACACACACACACTCACACACTCACACACACACACACACACACACACACACACACACACACACACACACACACACACACACACACACACACACACACACACACACACACCCCCACACACCACAACACACCCACACACTCACACACACACACACACACACACACACACACACACACACACACACACACACACACACACACACACACACACACACACACACACACACACTCCCACTCACTACATCAGTTATGACAAAAAAGGGCAAACACCAAACATCCTGAGATACTTTGTGTACTGAGGTTGGATCAATATGGGCTTGTGAAAGCAAATACCGATTATTTCAGTTTTATTTCAGCTTGGAGACCAAAATAGTTATTGTCTTCTGAAATCTCCCTAGACTTCACAGAAAAATCAGCAACTTCTTCTCCGCATATATATTTATTCTTGGCCGTTTTGGGAAATGCATTTGAAGAAGGACCTGCAACTATAAGTCAGTGCTAAATCTTGTACAAAGATTAACATTCAGCAGCTTTTTAAAGCTGAAGATGTCTAAATTTTTTTTAATGTAAAACCCTAATTTGCATGAAAGTGCCTGTTCCCTGAGTAATAACTGTGTCAAATCTGAAGACACAAACATTATACATGCATTTTTAGAGTTAGCACACTTCCAGTTTATCATGAAGTTTTATGTAGTGCTAAACTAATCTAGTACTAATTGCCTGCAAACAGGAACTGGCAACTGGAAAAAATTGATTGGCCTAAAAAAGGCTCAGTTGTCACACACTGCCTGCAATTATAGAACTGCCAGAAAATTGATCAAAGGTGTAAAAGCCAATAACCGAGCAAACTATTACAGCGGTCTCATCCCAAGTATAAATGTATTCTGTCAGTATTCCAGCCTATAATGTCATGTTACTGTGACTAAACTGTCCTTTATTTTTAAACTTTTGACACTTAGACAATGATGCAGGAGAGCACAAAAGAAAAAAAGTGCCTTGTGAAATTTAAAGAAATTCTCTAACCAGATATCAGGAGGCTGTCGAGGTTTTGAGAAACAAATACTTCATTTATTTCTCCTTACTCCAGCAGATGAAGAATCCTCTTCAGTACAATCACTTCTGTCCTTAACCACACTGCCTCTATCTTTCTAAGTCGTTCTCCTGCATTGTGTGACAGCTTTCTAAAATTTTTCTTCATAAGATCTCACTTCTCAGAGTTAATGCTGCATTGTACAATAATGATCCACCCATCTTCGATCTTCACTGCTGTATTTGATCACCTGTAGCTGGTTCAAAATGCTGCTGCTAGACTCCTGACAGGTGCACAGAAGCACAATCACATTTAGCCCAGTCTTAAATCGTAACACTGGCTTCCTGAGATGTACAGGATCAATTTCAAAATGTTGTTGCTCACATATAAGAGGTTCCATGAGCTCGCTCCAGTTTATCTATCAGAAGTTTTACAGTCCTACAGCCCATGCCACTCGCTTATGTCCACTGATTAACATCTTACAGTAATTGGTTTGTGCAGATGACCTGGCATTCGTAGTCTCAGGCTTGGAATTGTCTCTGTTTCTAGATTAGATCATCTTCCTCAATAACCCAGTCCAACTGAAAACATTCTCATTAGCTTTTGTTTTCAGCTCAAATTACAGTAGTTTTGATTTATTGTGTCATTTTCAACAGTGATTCTTTATTATTATTTGCTATTATAACTTTTATTTTATTACTCTATTTTTAATTGCTTAAATAATTACATTTTTTTCTTGTTCTTAAATCATTTTGTATTGTTTCTGTGATAATTTTACTTGTTGTGCAGCACTTTGGCTAATGTATCGTGTGCTTAAACGTGCTAGATACAGTAATTAAACTGACCTGACTTGAGTTTGTTTTTAAAAACATCTTAATCAACCATCTGCATTTGGCTTATTGTTTTAGGAGCATACGATGTCTTCGAAACATCATCCACTGGAACTTAATCACCACCTTCATACTGAGGAACGTTATGTGGTTTTTGCTTCAGCTGATTGACCACAATATCCACGAGAGCAACGAGGTAACAGCGGTGATAGGTTATGGGGTTTGAAAGTATCGTTAAGGTATTAATTTACCAAGGTATTAAGTCTTTAAAATATTTTCTGAATTCTTTTTTTTTCAGCCTTGGTGTCGCTTAATAACAACAATATACAACTACTTTGTGGTGACAAACTTTTTCTGGATGTTTGTTGAAGGATGCTACCTTCACACAGCCATTGTAATGACATATTCAACTGATAAGCTGAGAAAGTGGGTCTTCCTGTTTATCGGCTGGTGTAAGTATGATTGTTATCAGTGCATTTGTCATGCTATATTCAGCTGAAGGCATTTTTTATAAAACACATTTCATACTCTATGAAAAAATCATACTGCTTTATATACTCTGTTCAAAATATAAACAGGAAGGAATATACAGGCTCTAGTTTAATAAAATGGTAAAATCATACATTAAAATGAAACCAAATAAGACGAAGTATTATTAGGTAACATTACCTTTACCTTAAGCCAAGCTATTATCTGTTTGGACACAATGAACATAAGCTTTCCTTTGATAAACCAAGAGTTTTACATTAGTGGATTATGTAAAATGCACCATTTCAAAGGCCTTGAATAAATCTAAAAACAGTGCACAGCAATGATATTTTTATCCACTGTGTTATTAAAATCTGTCACTGTATTTATAGACTTTTTTTCTTTTTACTATACTCTGATCTCTCTAAAAACAGGTTGATAAGGTTATAAGACATTTCTTCAGAAGATTAAAAGTACAGCACAGAGAAAATTGGAAAGTGGCCCGTAGGAATGTCAAATATTTATGTATTTGTTTTATTGATTTTTGAAGGACATACATAATCAGCTAATCATTAAATCAGCAACCAGAGCACACATGCATTTAGACATGTAGACATGGTCAGGACAGCCTGCTGAAGTTCAAACCAAGCATCAGAATGGGGAAGAAAGGTGACTTAAGTGACTTTGAACATATGAGAATGATAAAAAAAAAAAGGTTCCCTGAGTGAAAATACCTTGTTGATATCAGAGATCAGAGGAGAATGGAAAGACTGCTTTGAGCTGGTGGAAAGTAAGCACTCATTACAACCAAGAAGAGCATCTCTGGGCACCAATCCTGCCAGCTAAGAACAGGAAACTGAGGCTCCAAGTCACACAGGCTCACCAAAATTGTACAATAGAAGATTGGAAAATTGTTGTCTGGCCTAATGACTCTCAATACGTGCTGCAACACTCAGATGGCAGTGTCAGAATTTGGTGGAAACAGCATGAACAGAGGTGGCAAAAGTACAGACATTCTGTACTTAAGTCGAAGTACAGATACTACTTAAAAAAAAAAAAAAAACTCCAGTAAATTCAAATTGATTCAAATTTTTCACTCAAGTAAAAGTACCGGCTCTAAAATATACTCAAAGTAAGAAAGTAAAAAGTAGGTCCTTTAAGAACATTTATACCACCTATTTTTATGCAAATCTAACTGAACCTTGTGCTATATTAATGTAATAATAAAATAATACTAGTCTAAGAATACAAACTTAATTTTAGTCTAAATTTAAATAATCCTAAAAAAAGGTATTCAGCTTGAATCAGTTAAAGAGAGCATGAGCAGAAAAAAAGAAGGAAAATGAAAAATAGCTCTGTTTTCTGTTGCCTACATTGTATAGGGTAACTTTGCCTCTAACGAGGAACATGAGTAGGGAAAAGGTTAAAGTGGGATTCAGCAGGTGAGGGAACCCTAAAATCAGTTGTAGAGGCTCAGTGTGGGGAAAAGAATCACAACTCATAATAATTTCTATTGAGCGCTCCAGCAGATTTGCTTAATGTACAGGCTCTGATCAGCTGATCTAAATCCATCACAGTGCAGCAAACTAACCATTTTATCCTGCACTAACCTGCAGAGTATTTTCATGCAACCTTTAAATAACACAGTTAGTCCACCTCAGTTTCTTTTGCAGCACGTTTCACAATATGAAAAAAACATGTCACACGTACAGACCTGTACATATCTGATTAAAAAACACGAGAACTTACATTTCCAGTTTATCAAACACCACTGAGCAGTCCTTACCTTTAAAGCTAACCTCTGTTCTTAATCTCCTGTTTTGTCTTTCTTATCTTTTTCTGAGAGACGTTAACTCCCTTTCTTTTCTCTCCTTGTGAAATACAACAACTGGACCTTCAGCTAGCAAAACACTGTGAAACAAACTGCACACAGACAGTTTGTGTGTTTGCTGATGTTTGTTAAGCTGATAGAAACACTGCATTTGAAATTACCTGCCACAGTGACAAAACGTCACTCCCTTAATACTTGCTCGTCTTCTGTAG
Organism: Tylochromis polylepis; assembly: GCA_015107715.1. NCBI lineage: Eukaryota > Metazoa > Chordata > Actinopteri > Cichliformes > Cichlidae > Tylochromis > Tylochromis polylepis. The sequence goes on from VVHJ01054956.1 coordinate 20,505, forward strand.
AGCTGACTATGGCACACGCTTTTTTTTTTTTATGTGTGTGATGCTGTTATGTCAGTATGGACTAAAAGCTTTGAGGGATTCAACCTTGTTCAATCTATGTCATGAAATAATAAGGCAGTTTAAAAGGCAAAATTGGATCCAACATGGTGCTAGCAAGCTGTGCCTAACAAAGCGACTGGTGAATGTGCTCAAAATTAGTGAGAAAAAGGACAGTTTGTCAAATCATACATATACTCAAAAGGAGAATTTTACTTTTCTTGTATTAATTGAAAAACAGGTTGTGGCAAAACACTGTTATCAGGCATTATTGTTTGAACTGAACATGTGCCCGAGAGTACAATCACTTCTCCAGTGAAGAGGAGAGAAACTCTTTAGTGGTTCATATCCGAGATAAGACTTTAATTTAATGAAAGAACCGGCATGTAACGTGCTTGACTTTGAGTTCTGAATATGCAGCAGATATCCCTTCATGACCTTATAAATTATCCATGCTCACCTTGACTGATAAAGCAAGCAAATTATATGCTGTACAGAGCCAACATCATCAGGCATAAAAATACACAAAGTATTCTGCTTGCATGCTTCCCGGAAACGCTCTGAGATTTTCTGCTTCTGTTTACGTAATGGACATAGTGTGCTCAGCAGAAAGAAAAAAAACATACTTTCCTTCAAACTAGGTCATGAGAAAATGAGTTAATGGAGCTTTGTGAGCACAAGATTACAATATGAAGTCTTATCAGCAGATGTAGAGAGTAGATGACGGTGAACGACAGATGGATGATATTATTATGTTAGCTTCGAAATAGAAATAAAAAAAAAAGATCCCACACATATCAATCAGATTTTTAATTCTCTAATATGATTTTAATAAGAATATAATATATATAATATATACTGGCAGCTTGTCTTATAAAGATTAGATTGGCAGAGTAGTTTCTATTTGCAGGTCCACTCATCCACTCTGGTCTCTGCTGAAATTTAATATCACTGGACTCCACGTCCATATAGAATGTATTATCCAATTAACTCATTAATTTCATGTTAGCAATCATAAAGTATATACAATATAATGTATGCTTTATTTTAAATGAGGCTATTGCAGGTGCTTTCTCGCTGGGTTTCATTTGGAGAGGCTTCTAATTAATTTCATTAGGAGGTGATAGAAATGGGGCGCATGAAATCTGTCTGCTACCACAGGTCTGATGAGCTGCGATCAAAACTGCTTTTTGTGTGCGTTTTATTTAAAGTGATTTTACCGATACTTTTTCAGATTTACGAACATTTCAATCAATTTGTGGACATTTTTCTTTTGCAGATCTTGACTACATCTGCTCAGCATTCTGTCTGCTTTTAACATTTCTGATTTATGCACTGGATAAGCTACCTGGAAGATATTTAGCTCAATTAGTGTGTCAGATCAGTTGCAGGGGGAACGCAAATAGAAGCAGCTGCATGTTAAAAAGGAGTGGACTTTCCCTGAACTGTGGTCTGGACTGCTTTTGGGCAACAGTGAGATATTCTTTACTTTTTTACTTTAATGTTACATATAACAAAAAGCCTTTGATGGAAAACAGTCTGAAGAGAGCTAACAATATTAGTATGCTCTGAATGATGACTGCATTCACATTAAAACATATGGCAGACTGTAGATTGATACGGTCAGTGCAGTCAGCCTTTACTGTAAAGGTCAATTTAAAAAAAAAAAATCTTAGTCTGTTCAAGCACACTTCATCTTACTTTGTCAGGCCTGGCACCTAACATGCTGATTTGACACGTTGTTACCACATGGCCTTTATTCAGCAGTGACTAGTTCTAGAGGTATGATGAATGGTCCTTTTTCTTTTTTTTTTCAACATGCGTGTTGTTTGTTTTATATGTGAAAAATCTTCTGTTTACTTTGTTAAAGCATTAACATCAAATAATTTTTCCAGATATACATTACATGCTGGACTAAGGGAAGCAGTTGTGATTTTTGAGTTATGTATGGTACGACTCTGAAGCCCCTTTTGGTAGAAATTATGTTACTGTTGCTGTTACACTATAACCTTTGAGGGGAGGAAAAATGGGAGCATGTTCTGTTTTAACTTTATTCTTTGTAGTTGAAGCTTGTTGGCTTGTTATTCCCCTCCCCCCCATGGCTGTGCATATAACAAAACAAACACAAAAGAGCCAAGAAAAGAAAACCATTCTTTGATTCTCGTCTTTGTTATTCCGACCTTCTTTCTTCAATGCCATGAAAAAGAAAATCTGTTTATCAAATTTGTTTTATTTTAATTTCCACTTACACGACTCTTCTTCGTTATTCCAGGTATTCCATGTCCTATAATTGTGGCTTGGGCCATAGGAAAGCTGTATTATGAAAATGAACAGTAAGAAATCCCCTAATAATTCGTGGCCAGATAATTTGAATGTTTTCTGGATGATTTCTTTAATTGAATGGTAGTTTTCTTCTTTTTTTTTTTCTGTCAACAGATGCTGGTTTGGTAAAGAACCTGGAAAATACATGGACTACATTTACCAGGGACCAGTTATTCTTGTGCTTTTGGTGAGCTACAACAAAGACTGTAAATTTATTGCCATTATTTGCTAAAGTTATGTCACAAATTTTACATTAACATAGAAAATCTGTCCTATACTGAGGTCTTTCGCATTTCTGTGCAGCGAATAGATTAGAAAGTCACAAAAGCAGTACAGTCCAAAAGTACTGAGCCCCTCATTTTTTTAATATTTTGGAAAGGTCAAGGTGTTTAGGAAAATGGGAGAAAAGTGCAGCCATTTATTGAAAACATGTGCAAACATGAAACATTTTTGGTGTGACCACCTTTATTCTTCAGCACCGCCTGAACTCCCTTAGGCAAGCTTTCCAGCAATTCCTTTAAGCAGCCTTCAGGCTCAAAAAAGAATTTTTACAATACCAGCAAGTTTCAAAGGCAGTATGACCACCTGGTCATACAAACATTTTGACTTTTAAGTGTTTCAGGACAGCCTGGACTCTCTTAGACAAGCTTTCTTGTGATTTCTTTAAGTAGTCTTCAGGAATAGGCTTCTTAAAAGCTATTCTTTTGATGTTGTCTTTTGTTCTGTTCTCCGTCAACATGATCCTACACTTTTTCAACAATGTTGACATCTCAGCTCTGGGGAGGCCAATCCATGACTGGTAGTATTCCATTGTGTGCTTTTCTATACAGGTATGATTTTAGTGCACTGATTGTTTGAGGTAAAAAAATTTAAAAAAAGGTGTTGCTAATCTGATACTTTAGACATGCTATTACATAGTGACTCAATATCAATCAATGTAATTTTGACAAGATCCCAAACACCTCAGGCTGAAATACAGCCCCAAAGCAGGACACAGCTTCCACCATATTTTACATATGGCCGGTGGTCAGCATTAAGTGAAGTGACAAAAAAAGCATTCCTCTGAAAATGGTCAGGGACAAGAACTGGACTGAAAATGAATGAAAAAGCACTCAGTGTCCAAAGAAAAACTTCTGTCTGGCTCCTTTGAAGCTAAATATAAAGAAATGAGGGGTGACTCATGAACAGAACTGTATTCGTAAGGATTCTCCAAACAAAAGACTTCTGAAAATAAGAAACTGATTTCACATACATGTATGTGCTTATGTAAGTCTTTATCAGCATGTAACATGATTAATCACTGTCTTGTTAAGGAAGATTATATGCTTTGACTGGTGTTGCTCTCTTGTCTTCCAGCTCAACATTGACTGAGCTGCCTGATATTTTTCCCTTCTGTATAATAGAGGCTTTAGATAAATGCACAGCATTTAAAAATAATTATTTCTTTATATCTTCTTCTTCTAGATAAACTTTGTTTTCCTCTTCAATATAGTTCGAATTCTTATGACCAAACTAAGAGCTTCAACCACATCAGAAACAATACAGTACAGGTGAGTTGATTCTGTTGTTAACTGCGTATAAATTTAGAAGCAGTACACTTTGTCTTCCTTCTTCTATCAGTGAACAGATGTTTGGTGATCAAAGGGTCCGGTGTTAATGACAATTAAATCAAACTGCTATTAAGGAAGAAATCTCTTATTGTGGTTATGACTTTTGCCTTATGACTTTAAGGCTAAGTATTGCAAATGTTGTGGTAAAAGAAAATTACTTCACTAAAAAACTTTAGCTGTGATTTGGTGATTTGATTTCTGCTGTGAAATTTGGATGGTAGGGTCAGAATTTGGCGTAAACCACATGGAAGCATCCATCCTGCCTTGTATTAATGGCTCAGGCTTTTGATGGTACTGTGATGGTGTGAGGGGATATTTTCTTGACATACACTGGGCCCTGTAGTACAAAATGATCAACATTTAAAGACTGACCACCTCCATCCCTTTATGACTACAGTGTACCCATCATCTGATGGCTGCTTCCATCAAAATAATTCTCCATGTCACAAAGCTCAAATCATCTCCAAGTGGTTTCTTCAACATGACAATAAATTCACTTCGCAAATACCAAATGTCACCAGATGTCAATCCAACAGTGCACCTTTGGGATGTGGTGAATGGGAGATTCACATCATGGATGTGCAGCTGACAAATCTGCAGCAACTGTGTGATGCCGTCATGTTAAAATGGATCAAAGTCTCTGAGGAATGTTTGCAGAACCTTATTCAAACTATGCCACAAAGGATTAATGCAGTTCTAAAGGCAAAGGGGCATCCAATCCAGGATTTACCCAGTAACCAGTGTGCCTAATAAAGTGTATAATAATAATATAAACCTGAAACAAAATAAGTATATTTTCTTGTCTTTTAACTTATTAAAGGACACTGCAAAAAGTATTATAAATGCGCTTCTTACCTATAACAAAAGATTCTAGACAAACGCCTCAACCTGAGTGAACTCCGGTTACAATACTTCATGCAAGTGGTTCTTTCATTTACACGCACTAGTAACAATTAAAGGGGAAAATCCTCGAATTTGTCTGATTCTGTGTGCCTGAGAAGAGCAGAGATTTGGTGTACGCTTGAGAGGCCTGAGCTGAGTGCATACCCGAATTATGTTGTTAGGTTGTGTATCTGAAATGGCTGAAATCGCTAAAATAGTGAGCTTGTTTTCCTACCTGCTGTTACTGTGTCAAGTGTGTTTTTCTCCAGTGGGGATTATTTCAAGCGCACAGAGTGTTTTCAGTGTCACAGCTCAGACAATTTGAGTGTGGTCTTTTCAGGCTGGATTTCTGGTAGTTGTTGTGAGCCATGCAAATTTAAGCAAATGAAGCACAAGGGTTTCAAGCTGAACTTCTTGACCTAAAAAAAATAGATTTTTCAAAAATGAAAATTACAATCAGGAGGGCAAAGAAAGGTTTGTGGTCATCCCTAAATAATGGGACTGTCATAGCTCATCTTTTCTGTTATTCCTTGAATTAGATTTGGCTGTTGCCTTTATGATCTTGAATCTTTTTCTCATCTGAGTGCTTTCAGAGTTTTCTCTGTCTGAGCCTGTAATGTATTTTGTTCTGCAAGTATTGTTTTCTGTCCTTTCTTTTACTTGCCCTTTTGTTTTCCTTAAGGTGCTTTATGTGTTTTTACTTTCTTCCTTTTTTTTTCTTTTTCCACCCTGTTTTGATTGAATTCACCTGTGTCTTATTATCCCCCTCCCTAGTTTGTATAGGCATTGTCACATCTCTCGCCTGTTCTCGAGACTCCCTTGTTTTCTGCTGCCTCCCTGGGGTTTTTTTTTTTTTGTTCCTGTTGGATTCCCTTCATTTGAGTTTTTCCATCAGACTGCACACTGCTTTATGGGTTTTGGTCTATGAGTTCTAGATTAAAGTTTCTAGTTTATCCATCCACTTCCAGTGCCTGTCTGCTTATTGGATCCTCTTGTAAACATTTCAAAGTATGGGACAGTTTGAGCTTTATTTTGAAAAACAAAGTCAATGAGACAAAGCAGAAATGGCTTGGACATGCTCAGAGGAGGAATAGTGGACATGTTGGACACAAGATGTTGAGGATAGAGCTGCCAGGCAGGACCACAGAGAAGGTTTATGGATGCAGTGGAGGAGGACATGCAGAAGATGGCGAGACAGAGGATGAATTGTCCACATCTTTATCTATAGATGTGATGGCTTATTGTTGCATTGCAAAACCAGGAAAGCTAAACTTTGTTCTCATTAACACTGTCAAAATTATTACAGAAAGAACTAGAATTAACTGTGACATACATATTTTTGCTAACCTGGAAAAGGGGCCCATCTTCCAAACTAAAGCATCCATGTGGTGGTGGGTGACATTTTTATTTTTATCCCAGTCTGCTGCTGACACAGAGTCATGCATTTTCCAGAATCAACTGGGCTGACATTCAAGGCTCCATTTTTGCAATTCTATAAATGAGACTCCAACTCTGTCTTCACAGAAAAGCCGTGAAAGCAACACTAGTCTTGCTACCTCTGCTTGGCATCACCTACATGCTCTTCTTTGTAAATCCGGGGGAGGATGACATCTCGCAAATTGTGTTCATCTATTTCAACTCCTTTCTACAGTCTTTTCAGGTGAGATTATGATTAATAATAAAGTGTGACAGTGGCCAGAGTTTGAAAGCCCACACTCACTGCCCACGAAGTTAAAAAATATGAATCATTCTGATTTCTTAATGTGTTTTTATCTCAGAGTTGTATCACTACTTTAAAGAGTGACTTTTCAGGTTGTTAGCTTTCTTGTGGGAAGATGATTTGAAGTAGCATCCTGGCTGCGCTTACACACAACATGGCCCTCCTACCTCATGTTCAGTGCTCTAAGCTGTCAGGAATAACAGAGCCATGTGGGCATGATTTCTGCTCTGTGGCTATTTTTTATTTATTTATCTCCTGTGCTTAAATGTAGGCCTGAGTAGGGGGAGGGGGATTTTGAATAGAGCTTTAAAAATTCTATATTTTGCTTTGAAAATTTGTTTTGCCTTTTCTTTATAATGATTGCGTCTAATTACAGTGGCATTACATAATACAGGCACATTTTCTGCTTATAATTCTAATGTGTCTTATTTTGCAGGGCTTCTTTGTGTCAGTGTTTTACTGCTTTCTGAACGGAGAGGTGAGTCACTGGAGTTTAGCAAAACACCCGTTATTTATGATGTTAATTTTACTGTCAATGTCTGTGGGTTTGTTTTTTTTTTTATACACAAGCTTAATGAAACCGTAAATTGATAGCTTTAATTAGCTTTAATATTGTTTTTCTAACTTGCCTCCAAGTTAACATTTTTATGTTCAACCAGGTGGAGGATCAAGTAGCTGTAATGGGAAAAAAATGCCAAAGAGTTTCCATACAGTCAGTGAAATAACAGCACAGAAAACTTTTATGGAGCTGTCTCATTTTTGCCTGATTGAAATAAAAGTAAATTACCAAAACTCCAGCTGGTTAAAAGTCATTAACGCCATTATGATTACACATAAATTGTGATGAATTGTGATAGAAAAAAAAATGAAGGACCCTCTTGCTGCGCTCTCTCGTCCCTCAAATGATTGAAACTCGGAGGTAAAGAGTTTGTTAATTTAATGACGTGATGTGAAGAATTTGAGTGACCCTATTTGAACAGATAATTAATGCAATTTAAGACTCTGAGTGGCAAATAAACAAAACAAAAAAACAATTGTGTGACTTTAAAGAATATGTTTCGGACATATTTTTAGGCCACATAAAGCGATCCTTATTTAAAAACTGAAAAATTAGGAGGGTTGGCTTAACAATTGCTATTTATGATATGATTTTGCTAGTATAGTGCATTAAAACCACATAGCCCAGCTCTGTCACAGCTTGTTGTTTTCAGATTTTGGTTTTTGTCCATATTTGATAGCCATTGACATTCTGGCTTCGTGTTCTTCTGTTTCTGGCTTTAGCATCATTTTAAAAAAAAAGAAATGTGATAAAACAATAGTGCATAAATATGTAGAACACTTTTCAAACCACAGTTACAAAATGCTCCACTCTTATAATAGAAAATACAAAATGACAAGCACCACGAATATAGAAATGTCATTAAAACTTAAGCTCCCTTTTTATGTGAGCGGTCAGGCCGGGTGTGACAATTTAACATAACCCCTGATTTGGCTTCATTAAGTGGAAGCAAATTTGGAGCCATCCAGCTTTTTATTGATGACAGACAGACAGGGATCTGAGAATGGTCAGTATAGTTTATATATCATCGGACCTAAACAGAGCTTAACACAAGTAGAATCAAAAGGGAGCAGACTAATGAGAGACTAATGATTCTATTTGCAGGACTCAAACTAAAATTGATTAAATTGGCTACTGATATTGTTCATAAGACAAAATACTTAATAAACACAAAAAATATCTAATATCAGGGGATCCAATGATTAATTTCTTCTGCAGTGGCCACAGTCAAACTATGTCATGTTTACTACTGTCAGTTATCTAGACACAGGGGAAGCAAAACTGAACAAGATGTACAGAGGAGAGGAGACTGTCAGAATAAAACAGGAAACATGAAAAACATGCACTGAGCCACAGACTGACTAAATACAGGGAACAGAGGAAGGAGAAAGAGATAAGACTAGGAAGACAGACAGGGGGCAAGAGAGCAAGAGAAACCAGACAGAGACACAGAGACATGACTGGGAAACAGACGAATAAACATGGAGACAAGAGAGACTTCCCAGGGAGGCACAAATAACTAACAAAGGAGATGCTAGGGAGGACACACAGAAACCAAGACAAACAGGACATGAAAGGGAACAAAACTTGATGAACTAAGAAATAACTCCAGGGCTCTCAAACTGAACATAGGAATCACAATAACTCCATAAAGAAAGAACAAGAGCAAACAATGCAAAAAACATACTACAAAATGCCTTGTGAACCCAAACAAACTCAAAACACTGGGTCAACGACCCAGGACCATGACAGTTTCAGAAATTGGGTTGATTACAGACCGGCAAGCCATTGAGATCAAATGAAACATTACGTCCTTCAAGTCTAAAGGATGTATTTGTTTATATAGCGAGGTATAGTGTTAGCGTGTTTGGTAAAGAGAAATTTGAAGCATTGACTTAAAGGAATACTGATTGAGTTGATTCTCTTGAGTTGATGTAACGTGGTTGTAATTTTGTGGCAAGGATTTTGTTTTTCAGGGCTATTGGATTAATATTGATGTTATCTGGAATTGTTGAGCCTGTTTAGTCAAAAATCTTGAACTGATCAAAGCAATCAGAAACTCTGAGGCATATACACTGTGATGGAAAGAAAGATTCCTGAATAAAAATCTGTTAGAGGATTTCATAATGACAGGGACTGCATTTCTCGCTCTTAACCCCAATGAATCAATCAGCTGCTTTCTGCCAGCCAAACCACGAAACATATTAGTCAGTCATGTTGTTAGAAGTGCACAGTCAAGTTTCAACATTTTGGTGGCAGACATAAATATGCGTAGTGAAGATGCAGGTGAGTGTACTTGTTGTTTTTCTTAGTTTACTGTACCCATGTTAATTAAACTGGCATTTCTTCAGTGGTCTGGTGGAATGAGTCAGAGATGATGATTGTATCAGCACTCTCGATTGAGCCGACAGTGAAGCCAAAATGCTGTGTAACTCTTCACAAGTGAAGTAGAAGGATAACTTCTGAGAAAGAAACCTTTTTTTTCCAGGGCAAAGTTGCCAGGCCTTTTAAGCAGTTTCACTCAATGATTTGAGTGAAACTGCTTAAAAGGTTTTATGCATGATTTTATGCATGCAATTTATATGTTCTGGGGGACCACTGAAATTCCCATTCTTTTAAATGGGGTCTTTAAAATAAGTGCCCAAATCACTGCCTAGAAGTGTTAGATGATGTGAAGATGTCAAGTCCTGGCAAGTGGCAGAACTTGCGTCAAAGAACATTGACTGCAGTCATTAAAATTAATGTCAGTGTGGAAAACTTTGTACCTGACTTGGATTCAAAAGACTGAATATGGACACGGGAAGGTGGACGAGCAGCAGAGACAGAAAATTAAGTTTTGTGGCCAAATATGCTGATATCACCATTTATTTGATTTTAATATATAAAGCCAGATCATGGTGGGAGGTTGTAAATGTGACTTTTTTTAAGAGTCAGATTCAGAAAATATTAATAAAAGAAAAACCTATAAATCGGGACAAAAGGACAACAGACGTGGATTATAACGATTATGTCACATTTGATTGTAATCGAAAGTAAATAGAAATTAAATCAGTAATAATAATAGGGTTTAATTAATACATAAAGACACATTGTGGGAACAGAGCACTTGAAATTATTGGTAAAAAGTTTATATTTTTAATGCATATAAATACTGAATATCATTTTTATAACACTTTAATTAGTTAGTTAGTTAATTAGTTAATGTGTTTACAGTTTCATTAGTCTACTGAATGTAACGTGATCTTTTAAATGAGTTGTAAAAGTCATACATTTACAGTCATGAGAAAATCAGAGTTTTAACAGGACTCATTATAATCTCGTTAAAAACTAAGCACACCCTTACTGCTTCCACAGGAATTAAATGGGTACTGTAAGTAGCAGCCAGGTGCTGCTAATCAAATGCACTTGATCAGCTGCTCATCAACAAGTGTGACATCCTCTGTGGTAACAGAAATAGCAAAAAATCCAAGAGCTACATCATCAGACTCTACGGGATTTAGTTAGCATGTTAAATGTTAAAGTTCACGAGAGTATAATTAGAAGAAGAATGGACAAGCATGGTTTGTTTGGAAGGGTTTTCAGAAGAAAGCATCTCCAAAATTACATGGCAGCAATGCTTAGGTTTGCAAAGTTGCAACTGAACAAACCACAAAATGTCTGGAACAATGTCTTTTGGACAGATGAGACCAAAGTGGGGATGTTTCACCATAAAGCACAGTACTATGTTTGGAGGAACCCAAACACAGCATATCAGCACAAACACCTGAGACCAACTGTCAGCACGGTGTTGGAGGGATGATGATTTGGGCTTTGCAGTCACAGGACCTGGGCACCTTGCAGTCGTCCACAAACTCCTCTGTATACCAAAGTATTCTTTCAGATGTGAATTTGTCCATCAGCTAAAACAGCAGCAAATCTATAACAGAATCTGAAAAAGATGAAAAATATGATTTGTTCACATGACTCTATCTTTACATTATACAACATTTTGGGAAGTCATTTTAATTGTTTAATGTCTTTTAAAAAAAAAACAATTTGAAGTTTATTGTAGTATTCTTTTCCTACCCATTTATCTTGTTATTAAGATTGTTAACATACCGGTATCCTCGTCATTGTAGGTTCGTTCAGCAGTAAGAAAACGGTGGCACCGCTGGCAGGACACCCACGCTCTTCGGGTTCGAGTGGCACGTGCCATGTCTATCCCAACCTCTCCGACCAGGATCAGCTTCCACAGCATCAAACAGACCACAGCCGTGTGACCACAGTAACACGCAATCTCCAGACTGATTCCTGCAGCAAGGTCACTGTTTGTCCAGTGTGACTAAAGAGTCATGCGATTTATTTTGCCTGGTGACAAAAGTACATTTTAACTGCACAAAAATGACATGAAGTTCTTGTAATAAGGTATTGTTTGTGACGTAGAGGGGCTGGGTTTTTCTAAATGAGATGGTTTGATCGTCACATCACAGCAGGTTTGACCATATAATTTTAGTGTTGTTACTACCGGCATCCAACTTGCTTAGTGGTTATTAGTACTTGAAATTTGACTGACCATGACGCATTCATATATTGCTAAAACTGCCATTTGTATCTATTATGATAAAGATGCTAAAATGCTCTTTGAGTTACCTGCTCTTTATCAACAGCTTAATTTGACAGAAAGAGCCTTTTTGGGGAGGAAGAAAACAGAAAACAGCACTAGGGCTGTGAGATATGACCAAAATCTCATATAAGACATTATATAAGACATTTCTCATCTCGATAACGATATATATCACAAAATAGTACAATAGTGTAAATTCTGTGAATCTCGGGCAACTCCACTTGTGTGAAGTGGTTTCAGCTGGGCGTCGTGTACCTGGAGCCGCCATTTTCTTTGTGAGTATTTATTACATGGCGTGCTGCGGGGAAAAGCCTGTTCTAATGTTTGAGTCTAAGGTTCACTTTGAGCACCTGATAGCTCTTTTTTTTTTTGCTTCTCATCCGTAAACTCTCTCCAAGAGGTTTGTCGTGTTTGAGTCTGTGGTGGGGACCGGTTTGTGGCATAATTTGACTTTTCATAACCAAACCATGTCCATGCTCCAGAGGTAGCTCCTCGTCTAGGAATAAGGTCCTCGATTTGTTTTGACCGGTCCTTCTGTTTGGAGCTACCTGGTTCTGGCTCATCGTCACTGGCCATACTGGTATTCTCTGTGCCTGCAACCACGTGGTGACCATCCAAACGATGAAGAAATATTGCCGTAAACAGTGTTTTGCGACACCACGAAACAAATGATAGTGTATAATATGAAACGATAGAAGTTTTTATTTCGTCTTCTGATATATTTCGTCATATCGCACAGCCCTAAACAGCACAGTGTAAAAAAAAAAAGAATCATAACTCTCTGAAGTGAAAAGAGACCGAAAACAATTTCATGTAGAGTCATTAACTGCTTTTTTACTAAAATACAATCTCAACACATGATATGTTTCTGTTAATGTGAGATATGGCTATTTTATACAAACAAGCCATTTTAAGAAGCTTTTATAATGTGTCTTTTCTTAAATCTTTTTTCTTCTCTTTCTTTTATACATCTTTCTTACTGTTGTAAACATTGGTAAATATTTCTTTTTCCTCTTTGTTCTAAAGATGTTGTTTTAATTTCCTTTTGTTAGACTTGGTTTTCTTTTGGTTACTTTGCTTTTCTTTACTGTGCAAGGAAGGTGTCAACATAAATTGCAGTTTAATGTGTTATGTGTTTGAACTCCCCAAAGGTGATAAATGAGCATTCCCAAGTTAGAGTTCTCTTGCAGACGAGGAAAGATATGATTGTATACATTATTTTATGGAGCCAAGTGATTCTCATTTATGTAATCTGTTAAGTGCTGTGCATGGATTTGTCATGCAGGCACAGTGGAAGCAGATTAAATTCTTTTGGATTTATGAAATCCTTGTGGCTTCCTTATAATCAGTGTCACATACTAAGCTTCTGGGTCAAAGGAAGAGGAGCTTGACAATATGTGGACCGATTCTTTTCCTAAACCCTTGCTCTAGTGATATCAACCTTCTGCTTACCTGTAACCCCAGCTCTTACACATCCTAAGGCTGCTCACCCAGTAGTAATTTAAACAGCCATGGATGGCAGATAAAAATAACGGAGGAAATGTTTGTTATGAAAAAAAATTATGGATCAAAAAATGAACACGCAGCAAGCTTCCATTTTGATGCACATACTCCCTTGTGTGTTGATAAATTAGCCATGCATCTGAATGTTAAAGAAAAACTGTCTGACATTTGGTGGGTGGCAAAATCCGCACCATTCATTTCTGTTAGATGTGTGTTTTGTATGGATTTAACAGTAACACTTAATACTGTGATTGAGCTCTAGAGGGGTCATTAAGAAGATTTGGTAAGCTTCAGGCACAAAGTGGCTGACCTTCCCCTGATTTATTTATTTATTCAGTTTGTGTATTTATTTCAGATTATATTTGAATTTTTATATGGGGTTTTGTATTTAAAAGTGTCACATAAAACATCCAGAATTTATTTCAAAAACTGAACCAATGTGAAGATGGTGTATATAACACAAAATATTTAATCACATCTTGATGTTTAAAAAAAGAAGCATTTTGTAAACTTTTGCTACATTACAACATCCGTTTCTGTTGATCTTGGTTCATTTTTGCTGTTGCTGCTTGATGACGCTTGATGTTAGCTGGTAAATACTGATCACTTCCCATTATTTACCCATTAATATATAACTATGATCAAGGGCATCATAATTTAGCCATGACATTGCGCACCCTCCCAAGACTACAATATCTTACATACATACAAAGTGTACTACATTACATTACAACTGTGAAGTATTTTCATAAAGAAACTTTTTTTAAAAAAATGTGAATAAAATATAAATAAAACTATATTTTATTTGAACTCACCAAAGAGAGAAACCATGTTTACTGACATACTGACTTTTTAATTACCTATGTATTTCTATTATTGCCACTGGACTTTGTGGACAAATCTTGTTTATTTTGTACATCGTTTGTTGTACATGATGTGTATTCAGTGCTGTTTGATGTCAGACATAATTTTATAAAAAATAATGCATAATCTCTTTGTTGAACAACCCAGGTTGCCTTATAAACAAAAGAAAATGTTTTTTTTTTTGTGAAAATGAAGCTGTTGTCTCTGTAAATCATGTATCTTTGTGTTACTTGTATACACTTGGACTGTACATGTGAAAAAATAATTTTGATTAAAATTGTACTTTAAATTATATAACACACTACATATTTTTTTTTTTTTTTTTGGGGGGGGGTGGCATTTCAGAATAAAATGCTAACAGCTAGGATCAATATTAAGAGAACATACCCAGTGCACTGGGTCCAGTTTGAAAATCTTACAAAAGCCACCAATTGCATTAATAGGATCTGTTCAGCTAATTCATTTTCTATTTATCTCCCTCACCTCCAGGCACTTATAAAGTAAATACAGCAGTTTTATAATGAGCCAATCTCACACCTATTCTTCTGATAGAGTGAACGACTGCTGCTTTACTGGCATTGTGGCATGGCATTTCTGAAATTGTAGTTTTTACTCACATGGAAGGCACACTCAGAGAGTGCTTGCTAGACACAGTTTCATACACTTCAGGCTTGGCTGGAGTGAAATGGAGCAGAAACTACAGCCTAAGCCCAGAATCCTCAGGACTCAAGTTATACATCCTCAAACAATCAGCCGGGACTCTGATGTAGCCTAATCAAGCCTTATTGTGACAATTAATGTTTCTGATGGTTGCCAGAATTGTAAAAGATAGACAATGCTATTAGATTGTTCAGTACCATGCACAGCGTCATGGAGTATTTGCCCTGAACTCCCATGTGTTTGCATTAAACTGCATTCTACATTGCATCAAGTAAAAATAAATAATCAGCATGACAACATAAGGGTGCCACTAAGCCTCAGATGCTTTGTGAATTTCAAAATAAATCTATCTGTAATGTAATATTTATATCCTAAGCTCAGATAAACTAATAAATGACCTCACTTAATGAAGTATCTCCCATCACTTAATTATTGTTGCTTTAAGCCGAAACTGTGATTTCTTTCAGAACACAGTCATGCAAAGGTCACCCTGCTGATTTTATACATATAGGTAAGTTAATAGCAATTCCCAAAGGCAGCATCCTTCAGCCTGTGAAAATGTCACTCATGGCTGTAAAGGAACTTTATTAAGTTTGAGTTTTCAAGTTTAGACTTCAAGACTACAAATTTCTAAAAGAAGGTATGCATCGCATGTGTACGTAGAGGGTGGACTAAAGTTTGAAACACATTTACCAGACTGGTGGGGCTATGAAAATGATGCTTTTGGTGGTATTTGCCTTCAAGGTTTTCTGCCAGAGAAATTCTCGACAATGTAGTGAGAGGATATATTTTAATCCAATCCCTAATATTATTCTAAGCCTTACCAAGTAGTTTTGCTGCCTAAAAATAACCAACAGCACCTGGAAACTGAAAACATTACAAAAGAAAATAAAGCTTTCTGTCAGGTAGCCTTGAAGGGAAACTACTCCCACTGGCAGTTGCTCACATCTTCACCACTGGCAAAACAATTCTTAGTGGTTGACTTGAAATGAGTCAGAACTACTGTGCCAGCACAGGAATGTCATCAGCGACACCGGATTTATAGCTCTGCTTTAATGTTACTTCATGATGTTGGGCCTAATCAGCATTGTGTGAACTCAGTTGGCAAGGGGTTTGATGTAAATTATGCTCTCGGGGTTTAAAATTCTTGATCTTAAAAACTAATTTGATATAGCAGACTAACAGTCTCTTGCTTTTTTTTCTTCTCTGGAGAAGCACCATGTTTGCAATTACACAGGTAACAGGTAATTCAAAGTAAACCAGGGCTTTTTAAATACGAATACTTGATTTTAGCATGTTTTCCTTAAGGGTAAGCCTTAAGGGTGAATAGCATTAAAATATACTTTCACAGGAAAAATTGTTTTCTCCCAGGGGTTTTGTTATTATATGGAATTAATGTGGAAATTATTCAGATATCATGCTGCCAGTTCACTGAATCACTCAAACCATACAGTCAATATGTCCCAGAAACTATAAACTGGTGCCAGCCTAGCCGTCTGGTGGAAAATTGGCTGTGAACACATAATAGGTAAATATACTATATAGCCTGAAGCGGCTGGATGAGGAAAGCAGACTGAAAAAGATTATGCAGCATGATGAAGGTCAGCAGAGCAGTGAAAAAGAAGTGCTTGAAAAGCTATTTGAGGTGAAGGAGAAGGTCACTGATGTTGAAATTAAAATAGCTTGGGTGAACTTGTTTCAAGATGAGTTAATCCCATAAGAACCTGGTGGGATAGTCTTTACTGTAATGTCAAGATACAAGCGAAAAATCTAAGAATTTTTTTTTTATATCCACATTTCAGACTTATGCTGAAATGTGTTATTTGTTTTTCAGCAATATCAGAAAAAAATGTAGGTGTAGCATGTTTGTATTTGTAACCTCAGGTAACAAACGAATGCATTAAGTGGGTCCTTTTCAACTCATTCACAGCTAGAGAAACCCCACAGTTATAAATAATGTATAAGACCTTGATTCATTTGATTGAATGGTGCAGCCATAAAGCTATGGTACTGAATATTTTACTCTTAATTATTGCGTAGGTTCATAGAACACCTGTTAAACGTAATCTACAACATGACAATGATGATATTGTTCAGAAATCTGAGCGTTTTTGTTCCTTTGAGGGAAATAAAAGGAAGATCCATGAACAGGGTTGATGTTGTTAAGTAAGCTTATATGAACTTTACCACCAAAATAGTATTTAAGCAGCACTTCATAACTATCCTCACAAACATTTTATCAGTAATGGTAAATTGGCTCATTATGGGTCTTACTTGAGGCGTGGGCTTACATGCTGATTAACGAGTATTATGAAACTAACCCTGCCATTGCATGAAATGCAAACCAGAATTTAAATGACTTTCAGTAATGCGGGACTAGCAGGATGGATAAGCTGTGGCACCTTAATGTCCCTCATATGTATATTTGAAGCACGGCTGGAGGTGAAGAATGGCATGCTGTTTTTCATTCGTCAGTGTTTACAGAAGCCTCACATTTACCGTGAGACATTTTCTGAGCAACAGCTTCCTCTGTTGGCTGCTTAGAGAAAGTACTACTCTTTTAAAATTTCCTGTGATTGACATTGTGTAGTAAGTACTACTGCCCTATATTAGCTTTTATACTAATTTCTGATGTGCCTTCAGACTTTAAATGTCAGTATTTATTTCTTTACTCTAAAGATGCTTTTCTCTTGGGGAATGGCTTTGACAAAATAAAATACATTTTGAGAAACATATGTAATTTAGGTATAATGATTTTAGAAGAAGTAATTGAAGCAAATATATACTCATTTAGAGGAAACTACAGAGATTTTACATAGTTTCCGTTATTTTAAATGTTGTTGTCCTGTTGCTAGCTTGAGAATAACAAACAGGACACTCTATTGATTTGTCTGTTAGTATAGCTTCTTTTATTCATGAGGGGTCACCACAGTGGATGGTTCCACATTTTTGATTTAGCAGTTTTTTTTCTCAAACCAGTGAGCTTTTACATTTGGCTAATGTGCTACCTGCTACATCATGGAGCTGATTTGCTTCTTAGTGCACTATATTATATATTATGACTCAATCTGAAGCAAAATGAACTGTCTTCTGTGAAAGGCGCAGACAATAATACACATTTCTGTGTTCGTTTTTGAAAAATCGAGTACAGTCACAATGAGTGTATTTATTTACCATGTGCAGTTTGCGCACAGCATTACCATCAGGGACCTTAGAAAAAAAACAGTGAAATATTGATGTGTTATACTGTAGATCAATCCAAGATGCATGGAAATGAAAAATATACAAGATGAGATGTACAGAAATCTTTTGCAGTCAAGAATTCACAATGAAGGAGAGACAAACTCATTACTCACTCATATTGATTTCATTATGTACTGCCATGTAGCACCAAAATGACAATGAGGCTGAAAGAGACATTCACCCCTCTTAAGATGCCATAATGTATTTAACAAAAGCTTCATAATTTATGCACCCATTAGCGTCCTCTTGGTTTTGCATTAGCTGCTCCACCTCATCCTCCCTCATCTTCTCACCTATGATCCCCAAGGAAGAAAGCAGTCAGTTCAGTACATTTCCTTATGATGACAGCTTCATGAATTAAAGCTGTTAATTAACTCACCCAGTGTTGCCAAAACGTGTCTGAGTTCTGCACCCATGACTGTGCCGTTCCCCTCCTTGTCAAACACCCGGAGTCCCTCTACAAAGTCCTCAAATGTTCCACGGTCCTTGGCTTTGCAGATGTGTTGGTGTATGGGTAGAAACTGGTCAAAGTCCAGCATCTTGGTATTCATATCTGAAGAAAATAATGAAAGTGTAACAAATTCAATACAAATTTCTTTGTAGTGGTGAACTTTATTAAGTCCGATATTAGACAGATACAGTTCTTGAACCAGATCCAGGTCCAACTATTTAACACCAGCCTGACAGCAGAGACACAGTGGAATGACTCAGTTTGCACACTTGTCTTATTACTGACCTTCAGCTTTGGGCTTTCCAAGGACGTACATTATCTCTGCATTTGTGGGATTCTGGCCCAAAGCTCTTATTAGGTCACCACACTGGGCATAAGTGATTTTCATCTCACTGGTTGGGGTCCTGTCAAACAGCTGGAAAGCATCTTTGAAGTCTATGAATGAAAAGAAAGTGCATTATTCCTTTTGATTTTCATCTTGTTATTGTGATCTAAGAGAACATGCAAAATCTTTGAGAAAAGGCATCACTTGCTCTCTGTTTATGTAACGATCAACAGCATAATTGCATGCCTCACATAAAAGAGTCCTCCACTAATGAAAGAGTCAAACCCTCAGATGTTCCTCTCTACCTAGACTGACATGCATCTTAAAGTCTTTTCAAAGCAACTGACACAGATGGATGTGTTTATTTTAATATAATAGCATATGCTGGCTCTAGTGTATCACCAGCTGCTGCTGAACATTTCTCACACACTTATGGGTAGCATGATCACACAAACAATTTATTCACTCTATAAATAACTCACAATCCATGCAGCCCAGAAGACAACTGTAACAGCCGCCTGAGCCTTACCCTCAATTTGTTCAGGAGTAAATTCCAGCTGCAAAAAGACAAAGAAAACAAAGCGACTGAGGGATGCTGATCATTTGGGACAAGTGAATTCATTTAAGACGATGACCTTGATGACCCTCCTTCAACCGTCATCAAGCCATTTTAGCAGGTTGAGTTACAGTCATCATCTATTCTGACCAGAGTGCATTGTTTACTTGTGACCTTGAGACTAAAACCCCCTTCTTACTGGATGTATACTGTCTACCAGTGTCAGCGTCATTTGAGTTTATTTTTAGACATAACGTGGAATCTTTGGTGCTGTCAGCTCCACGGGGAAGTAACAAGGTCATAATGTCATGTGCACATGCACACGTGCAACATTGTTAGAAAAAAAAAGAGTATAAAATACATAAAATCTGTTAAACACCATTTAGAGTTGGAAAAGCTGAGATCCAGTGATTTAAAATATATGTTTCTAATTATTCTTCCAGTTGTTCAGCAGAACAAGCAGTTCAAAACCTTGAAGGGAAACCCATCTGTTTCACCTCATTTTTTAATTTTTTAATTTTTGTGTTTGTGAGAGAGATAGAGGGCGGTCTTTATCCTTCAAACTCCAGTCCTCTACCAGAGACCTGGGAGCTTGAGGGTCCTGCACAGTATCTTTGCTTTTCCTGGGAAACTGCACACATTTTTGTCAGTTAAGAAAAACAAAACAAAAATTATATATTAGTTTTAAAATGTTTTGTTTTTTTCATATAGTACAAAGAGAACTGAGTGTTAAACCAGCTGTACAACTCACTTCTGCAATCAGCTTTGTGCGCCATTAAAATTTGTTATTTTAAATCTAAAAATAGCATTGCCCTCAGTACCCACAACAACTTTTGAGTTTTGCACTTCAAGCATATTTTGAACTGTCAGGGCATGCCCTTGGTTTCTGTCTCATGTCAGGCTATCTACAGACCCCTAGACCCTTCATGAGGTTTTGTAAAAATATTATCCAAAAACTTATCTAAGCATGTTTAAAGATGGATGAAGATGGCTATAATTATCTGTATTTTTCTTCCTCCCAGTTTTTCCACCCTTTTTCCCCACAGAGGAATGGTGAGGGTGGTCTGCTATTCGCAGACATAATGAAGATCATATTTTGTGGATTTAACCACGGTGCATTGTAACATGGCAGCTCGCTCAACCAGCAAAACATTTATCCATTGAGAAAGGGCCAAGTCAGCAGAAGACAATGTTTCCATGATGTCTGATGTATCAAGCAGTTTGCTTCTGAACCTCGCCCTAATAGTGAGTTACATGCTTTTTTTTTTCCACTTAACTGTCAAACATGCATGCAGTTTAAGAAAAATTCTGTAAAGCTATGAAGGTTAGAAAAAATCTTACAAGAATCACCATAACGCCTTGAAAAATCTTTACCCTCCCATTTGTCTTGCACTGCCAAGTAAATGTCACACGGGGTCTCTGATGCACTTTAAACATGGGCATAGGTAACAGCACTGGAGTCTTTAAATGAAGTCTCCTTATTTGTCTAATCTGATTGAATTAAAAAAAGGTTTTAAATTCACCAACAATCTCTAGCTGAAGTCGATCCACAATCTGTGTGTATAATAATAATATCTGTTGATGTTTTACCGTCACTGATGTTGGGTCAAACTCCGGGGTCTTGGGGCGCTCAGGCTCTGGGGGTTTGGGGGCAGCTGGTGCGGCAGGTTTTGGCTCTTCTTTCTTCTTAGGGGCCATTGCAAGAGACAAAGGGGAGGACTGACACACAGCAGAGTGATCCTGGACACTGCGGTCAGAGATGGGTGATTAGAGGCCCTTTATCCACTGTCCACAGGTGTCACCTCCACCCCCATGCCAAAGTGCCACAGTGCCAACAATAGTGGAGGACTATAAAAGGATATGCCTTTGTGCTTCTATTTAAGACAAAGGTTGTTGTGTGTGTAACATCATCAAGACAGGAGTGATGGAAAACTACATTAGTTGAGATCCCAGAAGGATCCGGGCACTGATCCCATGCCTGGATCCTTCTG
The DNA here is from genome assembly GCA_015107715.1 of Tylochromis polylepis. NCBI lineage: Eukaryota > Metazoa > Chordata > Actinopteri > Cichliformes > Cichlidae > Tylochromis > Tylochromis polylepis. The sequence continues at coordinate 41,830 of VVHJ01054956.1, forward strand.
TTAATCAAGCTATGTGAGACCTCATGTTACCTAACCAATCTTTGACTATTGACCTTGTTCGGCGAAGTGTGGTGGTTATTAGTGAAGAGAGGAAAATGAAAATGATGATTGCTGAACAAGAGGAGAAGTTGCTTAAATTCCAGTGCCACAATGCTCTGTGATGAACAGCAATTATCCTTGATTATTATTTAAAATTACAACCAATGAGACGGCATCATCCACTGTGCACCAGGACAAGCCTTTATGATGACCATTTATCTAGTGCGATCAGAGGGATTTTCAGGCCATTAAAATTAAATCCGGCTGAAAATAGGATTCACCGAGTGTTGTGTCTGTGTGATCTTAGTCTTTTGAGTGTGATTATATGTGTACAAACCACGCGCAAAGTTGAATGCAACAAACAAAGAAGTGAATAAAGTAATCTGTGATAACACTGGGTGCCGCTTTGTGTAGCCGCACAGAGTGGTAGCCATCTGATGTTTTTGGTTTTATTCACATGGTTATGAATTCAAAATCATATATGCAAGAATAACTCACACAAACATGCAATTAATTTGCTAATTAATGCAGAGTGAAATTTCTTGGAAATAAAAGGTCATGCTTGACATTCATATTAGCATCACAGTTCCTGTGATTTTTTGATTTAACACATCTTGATTAAGATCCTCATTCACATGGATGTATCCACACCATGACCTGTTTATCCAGCTACAGAAATAAACTCACTGTAACCCACTTTATTAGGTTCATCTTGCTGGCACCAAGTTGGACCCTTTTCCATTTTTCTTCATGGGACAGATTCATGAAGGGGCTGGAAACATTTATCAGGGATTTGGGATATTATAGTATTACTCAGCTGCACATCCATGTTGCAAATTTCCTGTTCCTAACAGTCTTTTGTCCTGTCTTCCTTCTCTCACCACAACTGGTCACGGCAGATGGCCGCCCCTCCCTGAGTCTGGTTCTGCCGGTGGTTTCTTCCTGTTAAAAGGGAGTTTTTCCTTCCCACTGTCGCCAAAGTACTTACTCATAGCGGGTCATATGATTGCTGGGCTTTTCTCTGTATGTATTATTGTAGGGTCTACCTTACAATATAAAGCGCCTTGAGGCGACTGTTGTTGTGATTTGGTGCTGTATAAATAAAATTGAATTGAATTGTTCCATCATAACATTACATAATGTTCAGCTGGAACTAAGAGGTCCAAAGTGGGCCATTACACCAGCGCCAACAGCCTGAACTGTTAATACAAGACAGGATGGATCCATCTGTTCATGTTGTTTGTGCCAGATTCTGACCCTGCCATGTGAATGTTAAAGCAGAAACTGAAACTCAGACCAGGCAGCAATCTTGCACTGTTCAATTTTTTTTTTTACTGAGCCAGTGTAACTTTAGTCTCAAATTCCTATTCTTAGCTGACAGGAGTGGCACCCAGTGTGGTCTTCTGCTTCTGTAGCCCATTGAATTCAAGGTTCAATGTGTTGTGCTAATAGGCGCTCTTCTGAATGCCGTGGTTGCAATGAGTACTTATTTGAGTTACTGCTTATTTTCTCTTCTTTTTTTTTTAGATCATTCCCTTTAAACTCTAGAGATGGTTATGTGGGAAAATCCCAGTAGATCAGCAGTTTCCGAAATACTCAGACCACTTTGTCAGGCAACAGCAATGATGCTACATTCAAAGTGACTTAAGTCAACATTCTTCCCCATACTGCTCAGTTTGAACTTCAGCAGGTCAACTTGATTATGTCTACATGCTTAAATGTATTCAGTCGTAACAATATGATTGACTGATTAATTGAACTGATGTACCTAATGTTAGATTTAATCATACTTTCGCTGATCCAGGCGATCCCTAATGCAAAAGGATAAGGCAGAACACACATTGTACAATCTTTAAGATGCTCTGCAGCGGAAGAGTCACCGGAAGTGTGCACCCAGTCACACTTCCGGGGAGTCTCGTCGTACAATGGTGGGCAGCGCTTTTTATTTACACAGAACCATAAATCACACTCGGACATGTAATGGGTGGTCCTTTTACATACATGTTGGTGTGTGTTGAACGGACGTGTCTCTCTGCACGCCCTGAATCCAGTGGAAAAATACTGGACCAGCCTCTCTCTGCTAGTCAGATAAACCATTCAATGCATAGAATAACATTTTCTTACCCAATGACAATCACTCGCACATCTCCCCCCTGTTTGTCATTTTAACTCGGGACATTCCTATGTAGAATACGTCTCAGCAATGTACCATTTGTGTCCAATTTCAGCACACGCTTCATTTATACACAGGTGTCTCAACATCATTCAGTCAGTCAACCTGTTGCTACAAAAGTGTGGTTAATAAATGTATTAACAATTGTTGTGCTCCTTGATCTGACACAAGGTGAAATGCATCCTACAAGAAGCAAATCAATGTTACGGCTTCAAAACAG
>VVHJ01054958.1:0-40970 GCA_015107715.1 Tylochromis polylepis
ATATTCCCATTTTATTCCACAGTGGCAGTTTTATTCATACTTTATGTTTAATTCATGGGTTATAGTAATGAAGTTCTTGTCTTTTACCAAGTTACACACTCAAGCCATCATTTAACAGCTAAAACTAATGGCTGAGGCTGCAACAGGTTTTCACAATCCTCAAGTAAAATGCAGTATTCGAATGTTAATGTAACACGTGAAATCTCTGCCTACGTGTTTGCTTGTTTCATGGCTGCCAGCTCCTCTTATATGATAAGGAGTTGGCACACAGGTACATCCTAGGCCCCCAAAGGTTCCTATCTATGTCAGACTTTATGATGACATCATGTTGCCTAGCAACCAGCTAGCAGTGAGCTAAAATTGACCAATTTTGCCAAACCAGTCAGGAGTTAAATAACCAAAATTGACACACAAATACAAATTAGGCCATGAAGGTTCTTATCTATATCAGTTATTACTATGTCATTACATTACTTAACAACCACCTGCTAGCAGGCTAAAGTGACCCATTTTTTCTTAGATGATCAGGAGTTAAGTTGCCAAACTTAGCATACAGGTACATCTTTGGCCCCTGAATGTTTTTATTTGCGTCCGATATTATGACATCTTCATGTTGGATGACAGCCTGTCATAACTCAGCTGTGAAAGCTATTTATTATCGACCCAAATGCAGGGCACAGAAATCAAAATCAAAACGAGCTTTTAATGTTAATCCAAAATACAAGAACAAACAGGGAACTGAGCAAGAGAATCCAAATGACTAAACATCACCAGGAAATACAGATTCACAAGGACACTCGGAGCAGGTAGATTAAAAGCTAGCATTCACACGGTTATGAGGGATGACACAACAGGGGGGCGAAAGATATCTAAACTCACAAGATGAACAGGGGAGAGGTGGGAGGAAAAAAGAGGAACTGCGACACAACAGAATGGGCACAATATAATTAAATTAAAACTGAATGTAGATAGGCAAAGACGAGACAGAAGGAGGAAACAAATGGAAACACAAAGGGAACTAACTAAAGGATAACCTGAATGTAACCAAACTAAGAGCAGAAGACTCAAACAACAGAGCTAGCAATTAAACCTGAAAAAGTTATTCAAAACATGACATAAACAAGATTTGTAATTACAGGGGATAACAATTCAATAACCTGGAGACTAAATAATGGCTAACCAAGATATACAGAAGCTCAACCCAAGGATAACCTAAAATAATGGATATCACATAATAAGTAAAATACAAACAGGCCACTGGAAAGGAAATAATAAGTAACAGCAAAAAATCATAATACTAAATTTCAGAGGGAACAATAAAGAACTAACAGAAAACCTCGAAACCAAGGCTCCAAATCCCAGGGACCATGACACAACCGTGTAGCAATCCGCTAACATGACCCATTTTTCCGAGATGATCGGGAGTTGAACAACCAAACTTGGCACATAGATACATCATGGGCCCCTGAAGGTTCCTTTTTATACCAAATATTATTATGTCATCATGTTTCCTAGCAACCACCTATCAATAGACTAAAGTGACCCATTTTAGAAGTTATGCTCCTATATCACCTTATAAAAACAATTTATCATTTTAATTTTACAACAACACAAATTTATACTGGCAAAAGTTGAATTATGCGTAATATATTGTGATGCCATCACGTTACCTGGCAACCAAGTGTGTTTTTACTTGTCCATGTGTTGGTATACTAGCAGCACAGAGACACCAAACAATACTGTAGCATGGGCATGTACTAGTAATAATAGTGAGTTCCAAATAATAGGTGCGCCATGGGCAAAACAGAAGCTATGTTAGCTCACCCGCAGCTTCTATTCACCGATGAAGAAAGTGAGTTGCAGGGGGCTCGTGAAAAGAAATAAGCAGATGTTGTTTTTAGAGCCACATTTTGAAGAAAAAAAAAGTATTAATATGCTGTCTTTCTGAGAGCTTTAGTCAGGATGAGTTCACTACAGACTGCACTTCATTTTAATTGAAAAGCATAATGTTGATATGTTGCAATCCCATTTATACAAAAGAAAGAATATTTCCCACAATTTTATTCCCATCTGCAAAAAAAGCAAATACTTAAAAAAAATAGAACATCACAATGTGGCTTCTGTTGCCTTGTAATTTTCTGGTGCCATTTAAAAAAGTGCATCTGATTGTGCCATTTTAAATCTTTTTCTGGCATTAAACAATTTATTCTTAGCAATTGTAGCCTAGAAATGGTAGGGTTGCAATCTGAGGCATTAACATAGCAAATTACAAGTCATATACACAAATAAAATGTACAAAAGCTCTTTGAAAGGCTGATTAATATGGAAACATGAAATAAAAAAAAAAAAAACTTAGGCTCTGGCAGAGTTTGGACAACCTCAGCTATATTTTTACTTTGTAAGTATGTGTGCAAGTGAGTGCGTGAAGATGAGTTTTGATGTTCAAAGGACAAATAGTAGGCTAAGGTTTAGTACCTCATGTTGTTTTGTTGTCAGTGGAAGTAACCAGGTGGTCGTCACCGCTTGTTGTTCCCAAATCGTTCTCAGCAGGGTTTCAAAAGAAAAGCCAGGTGCATAAAAACATGTCGGAAAAGAGTTCATTTTTCAAATTAGACTGCTGCACCACTATACTTTGCACCAGATCTGCATTCATTATAGTTGGAAACAGCAATGTGACACATCACTATGGTATCAGCTTAACTGGAATGATGTCAAGAGCTGGTGCAAGCAAACATCTATATGAAGCTGTGAATAATGAAAGTTAAATAGTGGAATTACTATGACAGTTCTGTGAATCCGATGGTTCTGTAGCATTTACTCACTACAGACACGAGAGTCACCTTTTATTTGAAACTCATCTCTCATTCAGAAAGTCAATTATAGATCATACACTAGGTGGGTTGTGGAAAAAGGCGAACACTAGGGGTGAACAATAACTAGAACATGAGCAGTTGAAAATTAGACCCTTTTGAAATAAGCAAATTTTATCTCGCTCTTTCAACAGCAGAACTCGAGGCTATTGTGACTATAAATCTCCAAAGGGTGCAGATAGAAAACATCACTTTATGCCTCGTCTCAGAAATCAGTCTGAGCTCCAAATGCAATCAAAGCCTCTCTGACAGACCGCTCAATTGGAACAAATCTCACAAGGCTGGCAGAAATCACAGGCATTGTGCTTGATTATGCCATCTGATTGGATTAAAGAGAATACCTATCTATGCAGGCTGATTGATAGCTCCTTTGCCTCAGATCAAGGAGTGTGGAGTCTGCTCTGGCCTGCTCTGATTATAGCAGTCCTGACTGATTCAAAGTGAGATCTGTGCTGCTTTGCAAAATAATTATGCTCCTGCTGTGAATAATAGATTTACTTTAAAGGTAAATAATGAGAACAGAAAAAAAAATATTTTGCGACCACTACTTGCACAAAATGAGCAAATTAGTCAGTGAATTAAAAAAAAAAAAGTAACCCAGGCCCTTAATTGCATCTTTGCTCAGTTCGGATCAGTCATGCTAAAACGACAGCTGGGTGTAGCCATGCTTTCTTGTTTCTTCAAAATGAGCATCTTGAAGAACATCACTAACTCTGTGATGTTGACTTTAGAGCTCATGCCGCTGACGGTAATTTGTAAAGACTGTGGCTGTATGTTAAGGGACATCTCGTGAATTTGTGACTGATTAGAAGTCTCTCAATGGTAAGGATGAATCACATTAGGGCTGAAGCCAGTCCCAGCTGTCTCCCAGCTGTGGGCAAGAGTCATGGTACACTCTGGATAGGTTGCTGGGCTTTTGCAGGGATAAAACAGACCATTCACCCTCAGATTCACACCTATGGCCAATTTAAAGTCACCAGTTAACCTTAGGTGCATGTGCAGGAAGAAATCGGAGAACCCAGGCAGAAATGGGAAGAACATATAAACTTCACAGCGGGGGACATTTTGGTACAGTGATTTGCTTCCCATCTGCATGCACTACATAATGCTTATTGCAATCCTTTTGCTTTAAATCAGGTCACTTATTGATCTCTAGGTGAACTTACTCAATACAAGGAAGGGTAATAAGGAAACATCAAATATCTGCTTTTGTTCCACTGGGATAATTTAAGTTTTTTGTTTTTTTTTGGTTGACTGTTTGCATGTTGACAACCAGTTTGATTGCCTGATTTTTTTGTGCGTCTTTGTCCTCTTGAATAAGAAATCATTGAGAGTTACAATATTGACTGGCAAAACTACACAGTCAAGATCAAAGTTGCATTAAACTTAAATCTAACTCTTTGATAACTATAAATTTATTAAACTGCGTGATGCATTTCATTTTTCATCTTGGAGAAAATACAGCAATTTTCAAAATAGTCATTATGTTGGGTAAGATTTTGCAGGAAGATTTTTTATAATTCAATTCAAATTTATTTTCACTAGTCAGATGACCCCCGATGTGAGCAGACACTTTGGCGACTCCCTTTTGACAGGCAGAAACATTTGGCAGAACCAGGTTCAGGGAGGGGCAGTCATCTGTCACAGTCAGTTGGGGTTGAGTGGAGGGAGAAAAGGCACACTGTGGAAGAGAGTCAAAGATTAATAATAACTGATCATTAAATGCAAAGTGATGTATAAATACAAAATACCTACTCGGCTAAACTCAGCTCTACTTTTCTCTACTGTTTCGGTCATTTTTCATTACAACTGAGTATCACATACGTGAGTGGGGTCATTATAGCAACACGCAACAGAAAGTCCCGTGACATTTTTTGTATGCAACACAAGCGCATCACAACAATGGAGGACGTCGAGGCGATTGTATACCTGCTGCTCAGTCTATGGAACACAATGTCGGTTTGTGTGTAGCTATTTCTCTCGTTGTCGGGCCTCAAAAATCGCAGTTTTGATTTTCATGGAGTCATTCTCATGACTCATCAAGTGACGCCACTGACTGGCCAGTCAGTGGCATGCAGTCTGGTGACATTACACTTTCGGATTGACTCAGATCGCTTGGAACCCTGGCCGAGTAGGTACTAAAAAAGTACATGGTACCGGGTAACCACCACCTTGTGGAAACCCTAAAACCGAGTTGAGCTGAGCGGAGTAGGTACAGGGTGGAAAAGGGCTAATACAGAGTAAAAAGAGGTGAGTGAAGAAGAAACACTCAGTGCATCATGGAAGGCCCCAGCAGCCTAGGCTTAAAGAAAGAAACGAATGAGAGAAAGTGAATGACTTAAACTATAAAAATTGAGAAAGGTTATTTTTAAAAATGCATGCTTATTATGAATTTGAAATAAGTGAGCAGATTTTTTAAAATATATACAGTTTTTATACTATTTACAAATAAATATAACATATGTGTAATTTGCAAATAAATTGTATTCCAGCTGCATGCAGGGACTTAACTGTTTTTGGAAGCAAGCTAGGAGAGAAAAAAAAATGGAGCTTTCACCGTCACCTTAGACTCTTAACAAAAGCAGGCTCAGCTGTGATCACATCATTTTGGGTATTTATGGGTGTGTATATGATACTAGTTCTCATTTTGCCTTCCACTTTAATACAATGATCACCGACTGTCTCTGCAGTTGCTCAAAAAAAAATAAAAATTGCTGTACAGTATATTGGCAAGTTATTTCAGTCCCCGGTGAGCAGAACTTACGTTGAGATGCGTGGGCTTCACCTGATAAAGCCAACCTCACGTCGGCAGGGCCAATATTTTCAGGTTGAAACAACCCACTTATAGTTTCTGCCAGATGTCCTCTCTTTGCTTTCAACTATCAGGGGCATTCCATTATTACTGTGTATATAGATTGAAGGCAGCAGACTCATATGGCCATAATACGCTCTGCCAGTTGATTTCATTTACCCACAGTGTGCCGCACAGATCAGAGACCCACTGCCAAATGAATCTATCAGAGTAGGATTGGATTTTTTTTTTTTAAGCAATTTCCCGTTAGAAGGACAGAAGAGAGAACTTTAAAAAAAAAAAATCTGTTAGAGTCCCACCACATGGCTTTTAAGTGCTTGGCAGGGTTTAGAAAGTGACATGGGAAAATTACCAAATTACTGTTTTCACCACTAAATAAATTTCTAAATGGAGATCTCTTGCTGACCAACTCCTGCAATTAGGCTATAGTAGTAATTTCCACTTACAGTCACATGTCATTTTTTATACTTATTAAACCCTTTTCAGGAAATGCTTCTTCTTTTTCAGTAACCTAACTTATTTTCTCTAATGCTTAGCTAGTTGTATTCCTCTTATTGTCAGTGTCGAGGCAGAAGAAAGCTTTTCCTTGAAAAGTAACTTTCTGAGCGGCACACTTTCCTCGGGGACAGGAGTGCATTAGGTTCATAATAATAGTCACGGCCAAAAGAGGAGTCATTCGAGAAACACAAATTGACCTTAAAACCACAAATGTGCTGCTTTATTCAACATTATGATGTTTCCCATCAGCAAACTACAGCTAATCTTTTCCTAATTCGATACAGCAACAAATGAATAATTGTTCCTAAGCCAAGAATGAAAAAAAAGCATAATAAATGTGTACCTACAGCAAATAAAACAATCAGGCAGCAGGGTAGCATTATTTTTAATTGATGAAAGACCGTAAATGGCGCTGACAACCAATTCATTTAACCCACACTATAAACAGAACATACAACAAAAGAGGCACGGGAACGAAAAGGAAACAAACATTCATTACATTTGTCAGGGTCTTAAAATACATAAACACCATCTGGTGAAGTGACTTAGGAATTTTATGAATTTAGATGTGCCTCCACCTTCTATTCTCCCCACTAACACATCCTTACATACTAATGACTGTCACATACTAATGTGTGGTATTGTTACCACTTTGTTCAGTTTGAGTTCCCATCCATTTTAAAACTGGAGCCAGCCAGCTATAACTAATTTGATTAAGGTCAATAGCAACACAATAATTGCCGTCATGTGACATTAGAGCGCCTCAGTGCTCAGTATCATGGAAAACACCAGTCTGGAGCCCAACATATCTTCTTAATGTGAGAGTATATTGTGTTTTAGAGGTATTACTGAGGTTCACAGTGACCACAAGGAGATGAAAGTTGTAAAGCAGGGCCAGGAGGTAATCAGGTTGCTACAATATTTGAAAAGTATCACCAGCAAACGCAGTTTTGCAACCTTTCAGATTACAGCTCCTAGACTAAATGCACTATGTTAACATGTTTTTGGACAACTGCAGAATTATGTCAATAAATCCTGTATTTCTGTTATTGTATTAGTGGTTTTTGTCTAACACTATCAGATCGAAGCACCTGGGTTTTTTAATCCTGACCCTATAGCCATGCTATGACATGCAGTACAGTCAAAGACAATATTTTTTTTAAAAATGGACATAAGTATGTGAAACGAGATGTCAAGAGAGGGGCAGATCTATCTGAATGACCTGTCAATCACTAGTTTTTAGCCAAAGAGCATATCCTGAATCATTGTTCTTTCTAAAACTTGGAATGACCATAATTTACAAAATAAACTTACTTAGAGAAGATTCGTGGATGTAGTGAAGGAGGACATGCAGAGGGTTAGTGTGACAGAAGAGGGTAATGGAGAATAAACAACTGTGGCAAATGGACTGGTTCTTACCTAAAAATTAATCCCATAAACTCACGAGAAGTCTTTATGAGGACATCTTAGACTGGCATTTTCCAGAGACTAAAGGACAGGAAATCATTAGTTCAAACTACAGGTAATACCCCCAGGCAGGTTTAATGCACTTCCATTTTTATACTGTCTCTATAAAAAGCCTATATCATGGTAGAATGCAAGCCTTCTCTTTCCTTTTACCCCCAACTGGTTGCGGCAGATGGTTTCTTCCTGTTAAAAGGGAGTTCTTCCTCCACACCTTTGCCTAGTGCTTGCTCATAGGGGATCATGATTGTTGGGCTGTTCTCTTATTCTCTCTTTACTGTGCCATATTTAAAAAAGTTCAGTGGTAGTTTGATATAATCTTTTCAACATCTCACTATAATAGTAATAGTATATTTTCAAGAGTACTTACTCTAGTAGAGATATAGCATGGCAGTATGCTAGCAGTAAATAACCTATTATTTTAATGTTAAATAGTTTTGAAGTTCATCATGTGTAACGTTTTAATTTAATATCTTAACATGCTAAAATTTCATGTAGTAAGCAAAACCACAATAAACATTTAACCAGCCTGTAGTTTACAGCAATGATAATGTCTTTGTGAGGCACGGCCCGCTAACATGCTAGCAGTAAAGAAGCTAATATATTGGTCTTTAACAGCTTTAAAATTTGACATAATCAAGGTTGATGGTGCTGCATAAAAATCCAGGGTTTCGCCACAGTTCTTCTTGCAGATTTGGAACAAAGTGCAAAAGGTTTATTTACACACACCAAGTGACTATATACAAAATGTGAGGGGAATATAGGGGCTCCAAGGGTCCACGGGGTATTGCTGGAAGGGTTCCATGCACGCTCGACAATCCACTCTCCTTGCTCCTCTTCGGCCACGCCACACACTCCTCTTCACTCCAGTCCACTCTGCAAACTCAGTCACATTGAGGAAATCCAAGGGAAAGAATTGAGGACGGGACTGGGGGAATCTATGTACAAAAGCAGACGAGAGATCAAAACCAGGAAAAGCACGAGGAAACATGAGATAAGGTTCAGCCAGGGCTACACTGACGTGAGTAGTACAACGTTCCAGCGATGGGAGGAACTGAGCCGCTGCCTTAAATAGTGGCCGGGAGTGGCAGGATGATGAGCCGCAGACGAGTGACCACTTTCAGGTGTGTTGGCCAAAAGCGGGAGCCCACAATGAGCTCCGCCCAGGCGAGGAGGACAGCGAGAGAGTGACAGAGAAGGAAAAAACAATAACAAACACCTGCAGCCTCACTGAGCCAGCCGGGTAGACACAGGAACTGTATGTGTGTCAAATTTAGTGGCAGTGTATGTGAACTTAAGTGCTAATGTGTACAAAATGTCATGGTTGTTGTTCCATTTTTCCCTAAAAACAACATTTATTATGCTGCACTTTCACTAGGAAGGAAGGAAAGGAAAAAAAGGAAGGAAAAAAAAACAAGTGATCAGAAACTTTAAAAATAAATGATAAGGATCAGTATATAATACTATTGCACCTAGAGAAAAGAATTTCTTCCTGGATTTTCCGTTGTTCCCCAGCATTCAGCTGTTGTTACAGAGCAAAATCTTTTGTTGAAAAGAAAGAGATATAGTTTCTCTATCAGCAGTGCTCAATGGGGGACGGCAAAATTCTGGGAAATATAGGAAATCACAAACTAAAGCCAGAGTAGAGAACCCAGGTCAGTGGGTCCAACAAAAAAGTAATCTAACAGCCAGCAGGGACACCCAGCGGCATGTTGGCATTTTTCTGTACTGCAGGGTTCCTCCTAATGCATTTCTACCAATATAATTATGATTGGCACGCAGTTATCTCTGCATGTTGAGCTGGATTTCGTGTCACAGTAAGTCACCAAAGGGCTTGTGGGAATCATGACAACTAGTCATGAAGCCATGTTTTCATCATGTCTCTGAATGTCAGTGAGGACACTGCCGATGTCTCAGTTGACCTGAAGCTAGAGATGGTGAAAGAGGACTGCTCGAAAGAGAGGCTGCTCAAAAATGTACAGGCAATCACTCTGCAGCAGACATACTGAATGGTCCCACATGGTTGCCACCCACAGTGTAATGAGGGTTAGCAGGTCAGGCTGCCTTTCTGTTGACTGAGGCTTGCAGCGACACAGGCTTCATTTTACATGTGGATGCCAGTGAACACTAGTGCATAAATCTCTTCTCCGGTGGCAGAGATGTTATGAAAAGAGGCTATTATCATCTTTTGATCCTACCCTTCATAGGAAGATGTGCTCTGATGCTATTATACTGGAATGTATAAAATAAAAATAGTCTAGTCATCTAGTCATCTCCCCATTTTCTCTTACTATGCAAGTACCCCCCCCCCCCCGCTCTCTCATAGACTCATGAAATGTCATTAGTCAATTAAAAAAGAATGGGATCATATTGTTGCTTTCTGTTTTACGAAAAATATAAGTCAGATAAGAGTACGGCAGACCTACCTCTACCTTCTGGTCCTCATAAACATTTTTTAAAGAAATGAAAAGTCAGCGTAGTGTGACATTTGATTTGGTTTTATTGTTAAAAACTGTTCATAACAGGTGTAGTCACCACCATAAATACAGAAACCTTAAATTGAAAATCACTCCCTGCTTCTGGGGGGCTGCAGCCATGTAGAACATTTACAAAATAGACCACTGTGAGCGAGACGCTGTAAGGCAGAGATATGACATTTAAAAAATCCTAAGGACAAATCTGTCCTCCCTGTTGGCTTTAAAATAGACAAACTAGGAGACATACGAGTCAAATATCTTGTTGGATGGAAGAATGCAACAGCCAACTGTTTGGACACACACAGCTTCACTCACTATTATAGTAAATATGTAGGTTTTTGCTGTTTTTCTTGTCTGTGTCAGAGCCTGGATTTGGGCCAGAGTGTGATTCTGAATTTCTTCACCAACAGTCAGCAAAAACGCTTTTGTGATACTTAACTGGAGTCTAAAAAGGTGTTCCAGAAGCCACTGGAGATGATCAGAGTTCGAGGCAGTAGGCAGTTAAACCTGAGTCTTTGCCAGCCATGTACTGATTCTGGAAAAAGTTTGAATCAGCTTATGTCCGCTGCTTCTCAGCCGCCTGTTTTTGCTAACCCTGCCTTCTTAAAAATAAAGAAGTAAACTCACTAGTCCCTGAATATAGCCATGTCTTAAGATTACCAACATTTTCCACTACCAGAGATTTTTGCTGGCATCTACTAGTATGACATTTTAACTAAAATGAGCATTTTTCAGACTTCCTTCAGGCCTATTTTGAGATGCCAGCATTTCTAGAGAGATTTGCATTGCATTTAAAAAAAAAAAAAAAAAGCCATGCAATAATATTTATCACACACTAAGCTATTTAAACTTTTACCTCTCTCCATGTGAATGTGACTCAAACACCATAAATATCAGAGCATATAATGTGTAAGTATATAGGGGGTTTTGCCTCTACAACAGCATACATAATGTGATAAACATGATATTTGTTCACTGCTCTGGCGAGATGAACAGACGCTGTTGCTGATAATGCAGGCACTCCTGACTGAGCCGTAAATACAGACGTAATGTGGTGAATCTTTGTGCACATGCAGCACAACACTTACCTGCAATGCAAAAAAAGATTTTCAAATTCATTTTTGAGTACAGCCACCACTTTTAAAACAAATGTTATCAAATGTGACTGCTGATCATGTACTTGTCTCTTTCCATTATCCAGATAGGAGCTTGGTCTTGTTAGCCTGAAATAACTGCCAAGTAGCACGACTTGCTTCGTGTAAGACTTTGCTAAGGTCTGCTAATACTTGTCAAATATCCTTTTGCAACTCAGACAATATCAAAAGAACTATTGTGCAACTGTAAATACCACTGCCCAAACACTGACAATTGGTGAAATAGGATCCTGCTTGTCAAATTTACACCAGGGTAGTTTTTTTATATCTTTTATACCTGTGGAAAGTAATGTCATTCTGTCAACATATAAACGTGTAAACCTAATTGTCACTTCAGAACTAATACAGCATCCTTTTGATATGACAGGATTCTGTAATCAGGATCAAGCAAGTTTATTGGTTGGGGATTATTACGTTTGTTTGTTTGCAGCACAAAATGAGATAGCTGGGTAAAGCACGTCCACATTTAACAGTCTACCTTACTAATCTGGCTTTCAGCTCAAAGAACTTCTCTATATACAGTATCAAACTACAAAAAAGTACTATTTTTGCATTTCTGTGGCTCATATTAAGGCACTTAAGGGCTGTAACTTCACGAAATATGCATTGTCAGTCTAATCCCTGGCCCGGGGCATTATTTAGCACTGGCATGTCTCAACTACTCAAGGAGAACGCATCCTTTGAGACTTCAGTAGCTCTAAGACGGACTCCGTATAGTCTCACCTTGTGAAATTGCTCCCTGTATCATAGCTTCTGGCAGCAGAGGTGAGGTGTGGCATTGGTCTATTGTTCCCTGCACATTAGCACTGAGTACAAATCGCTAACTTACAATAACATCTATCTGTATCAACGCCTTACAGGCCCCGTCACATGTCCCTGCAGAGAGAAAAGACCAAAGAATTACAAGTGACACACGTGAACAAAACTGTCCTGCTTCAGAATAATCGGCTTTTCATAGTCGAGGAGAGCCAGAACTTTATTTTAGGGTTATTTCCTCCACACGAGCACTTCTCATATAAAAACTGCACATTCTCAGTAATGTCTTGTATCTTAGCTCGTTGCTGCGCTGACTGTGAATCACACGCGGCTCATTCACAGAGTGGATATGGAGTAGAACTTATCTTTTGATTGGCTACACCTGCGATGGACCCTTATAGTCGCAGTGAGACACAGAATGCACATAATTTCAGTGATTATTATAAACTGCCAATGTCTTAGGATGTTCTCTACAAATGGTCCACATGCAGTATGTTAGACATTCACTATAGAAAAGAGGTTAGGGTAAGTTCTGAAATCAAAACCTAAAAATATTATATAAATAAGGCTATAAATCTTCTCAAATGTAAAACACTGAACCTTTTAAAACGCACTGCAGTTTGACATAATTAAAGAAATGTAATTGGTAGTTCAAATGAGAGTGAACTGTTTGTTTCCGTCTCACCAATTATACAGTGGGGTGTAGCAGTCTGCAGTGTGCACTGAAGCTACACCAGCTTTGGCTGTGATTTGTCTTTGTTTTACACATCGGCTGGGTCTAATATAAAAGCAACCTAATGAAAGCAGCCGGCGTTGCTAAATGCACCGAGTTGATGGATCTCAAATACTGAGCTGCAATGGCTTACGTCACTGAAATATTATAAATCTCCAGCCATCAACTGAACTTAATAAGCCATGTGAAATGTCTGTATTTACTTAACCAAGAGCTACGCATAATATATACTGTAAATATTTTTCTGTGCAAAATTCTATTAGTTACCATGATGCAAAAAAGGAGAAAAAAAAATGCCACCACATTTTTCGAAGTTGGATAATGTGGATAGTGTTCAAATTTGACTACAGGAAGTTGATAACGACCATAAATTTTTTTCCTCGTGAGCTACAGTGCTGCTGACCAAAATGCTGAAGTAGTCGTGCTTGATAGCAAATGCTGCGCAGCAGGGCAGGTGTAACATCTATTGAGACGGTGCTTGTCAGTTTATCTAACAGCATCTGAACTCCACTGACGGCAGACTCAAGGATGTGCAGCAGCTGATAATTTATGTAGCATTTTCCACAAAAAAAAGAAGAAGAAAAAAAAATGCAAGCTGACACTCATCAGTCCAAGTTTTACACAGTCCTGGTCGAGATCCTTTTAGCTGGATTTACTAGTAGTGGAGCTCAAATGTAAGGTCGCCACTCTCACGAATAACAACTACAGGAAAGTGCATTTAAATTTAAAACCTGGTGTTGAAAAAGCCTAAAGAGATAAGAGTTGGCTGGTGATAATTTGGCTGCTGTATCTCACCCAATGCAGAGTTATTTCAACAATGAATTCTGTGACTTTGTTTCTGCTTTACTTAACATTGCCTTCATAAACTGCTGGTGAAATGTTTTCCAAGTCACAAACTGATACATCAAGACGGCTGCAAAATTATTTCCCCTTGATAGTCTTTCATTTCTGCACACCAAAGCTGCCGACAGCACACGATAATAGTCTCTTCCATATCTCCTCGAGCAGTAGCCACGCTCCCCTCTGAGTCGAACGTCCAGTGTGTGCAGTGCAAAGTGTATTTTTGTGTGTGAATGCAAGCCCGTGTTTATCTCTGCACTGCCTTTGGTTCCCTTTGATTTCCCTTAAGTCTTATGTCTTTTGTCATGTTCTGGTCTTCTGAATGCTTGCTTATGGGTGTCATTTGTTTTCTCCCCCTGCCCTGCTCCCTCCCTGCCTCCCCCACCCCAATTCTTCTTTATTTGCATGCTGTTCCTCCTGTTCCACACCTCCCTCCACAACTGCCATGTCCTCTCCTTGTGTGCTCAGACACTGCGCCCAGCACTGAACCTGCAGCTCATGGTTGGTATCTCTACTTTCCTCCTTATGTCTCTCTCTCTTGCTGTTTTTTTTTTTTTTTAACTTGTATATTTGTCTTTGCAGCATGCCTGCTTTTACTGTTACACAACAGACATTATTGTGCCAGGCTTCCCAGCCTGGAAATGTCAGCTTTGTGCTGCGTGTCAGGTTTATGTTGGCCATACTGATCTGTCTTACGAAAGAAGCAGGTACCAGTCAGGCTGCATTTTACTTTAATTGCAGTTATGCTGTCAAACATATTTTGCCAGTGCATACAGTCAGTTGTAGCACAGGCTTAAAAACCCTTCTAATTCTTCTTGCTTCAGCTGCACTTGCAAAATGGTTTCACCAACTAACCAATTACAGTGTTTCCCTGAAGGCGCCACAGAGGAATATAACCCACACTGAGGCCAGGGCTGATTATATCTGCAGCATTAGATAATGCTGTGTGTTGGGGTAAAAATAGACCTAATTTAGTTGTTTTCATTTACTTGAATGAAGATGATACACATCATTTTCCAATTTTACCTAATTTGCAGTCTTTTTTCATAATTTCGTGGCTCCAGTTTCATAATTTGTGGGAACAAATTCATGAAGGCGTTTTCACAAGCTTTCTGTTAAGCATGTGTTCATTTTGCAGACTTCTAATAACCATCTTAGAGGGCTGAAGAACAAAAAAAAAGAGCAGCAGGCCTCTGCTGACCTGTTTACGGTAATTAAGTTTGTTGAATAATTTTATGATGGTTTCAGTCAAACTGAAAATGAGTCAATAAGACAAACAGTTGCTAAAAATGTTGTCAAACCAAAATGTCTTTTCTTTTTTCAACAGCATATTTGTATGAAACAACATACAGTACTGTGCAAAAGTCTTGACTCATCGCATATTTCTTTATACTTTGCTAAGACAATATGTACAATTGTACAGACAAGCATGAAAGTCAATATTTGGTATGACCACCTTTATTCCACGACATATTCTTGACTCTCTTAGGAAGTCTTCTTTAAGTAATCTTCAGGAATAGTTTTCCAGTCTTCTTTGTTTGGGATCATTGTCCGGCAGAAAAAAGACGCTGCTGCCACTGAGACACTTTCCAGATGGTGTTGCATGGTGTATCAGAATCTGACGGTACTTTTCTGCATTCGTAATTCCATCAGTTTTGACAAGATCTCCAACACCACTGGCCTCAAACTATGACAGAGCCTCCACCGTGTTTTCTAGATGGCTGTAGACACTCACAGCCATCTGTAACCTCCTTCCTGACCACTTCCATATATAGTGATGTCAGTTTGAACCAGAAATTTCCAATTTGGGTTCATCATTCCATTGCCACTGATTTTTACTCCATGTCTTGTGTAAATTGGCATACCTCAGCCTTTTCTGCCTGTTTTTCTTCCCTAAGAATGGCTTCTTGACAGCCACCCTTCCACTGAGACATTTCTGATGGTTTCAGTGAACAGGAGATGGATCAGCTGAAGAGCCAGATGCAGCTCCTACATCCTGTGTCAGGTCTTTCATTGGTGTATTCCCTATTTTTAAGGGTATAACTTTCAGATGCTGTTTGTTTGCAGTAGATAATTTTTCATGCCTGCCATTTCTTTTTTTGTCCTCTGCTTGTCCAGTTTCCTCAAATTTTGTTTAAGGACATGCTGCACACCATGCTGGGATTGTGACAATATTTCAGCTAATAACTATTTGGGAATCAACTTGTTGGTGCTGATTTATGCCTGTCAAACTGTGTTGTCTTTGGCTTTTTTCATAGATTCTACAAAAGAATGCAAAAAAAAAGTGTTTTTGTTTTTTAGGCTCAAAGATACAAGTTAAACTGGCTCTTTGCAGAGTTAACTGTTATGTTTAAAGACAAAGTTAAAGACAAGTTAATTCCTTGAATAAGGTGCCTTTTTTCTGCTTGAATGATTATGTTAAGTGCCTTAAAAAACAAGAAAAACATTCCTGTTAAAATGATCAGTGACAAGGACTGGACTGAAAAATGAAGAAGCAGCCAGTGTTCAAAGAAAGACCTCCAAAAGGCCTGGAGATGTAACGCTCAAGACCATTTAAAAAAATGACAAGAAAGTCTGTTTCTTTATATTAAGAAGTGAAGAATTTTTCACAGTATTGTAAGAAGCATTAATTTGAATCAGTGCAGTGAATATTTATATCGAAATGTTGGTATCAATATGAATGTTATAGTAACTGTACTGCTACATCAAGGCAGCCATCTTGGATAAGGCATTCAAAGGCCCGTTTTTTCCTGCAGTGCTCGATAATCCAGCAGCTGGCAAAAGACATGTCAGACAGTAGGTTTTCCGGAAAGTATTGATTTAATTTTCATGAGTGTTGGGTCAGGGGTCGAAAGGTCAGAACTCTGTGTTGAACTAATCCAAACTTTATATCCCGAAGGGGAGTTATGACCAGATTTTCTGTATTGGTTTGTGCCAAGTAACAACCAATAACACACAGAAGAAAAAGGAATTTTACCGTTAGCTGTAATTTTAAACGTTTCTGGAGGTACTTGAAGAACTTAATTACTATCGTTTGCTATTTTGGTGTGTTGCATGCCCCAAAGGAAGCAGAGGCTAATCTATATCAGAACTGCTGCTCTTTTATATTTCAGTTATGGATTTAATTAGTGAAAAGTAGACCGATTATTGGATTTAGCCACACCTGAATGCATAGTCATTTACATCAAGGTGGAAAACAAGTACTTCTCCTGTATGCGTCTAAAATTGATTAAAATATTGCATTCATCACGATATCTAACATATTTTTGTAACGTTGTCTAATGTGACCATGATGTTGTCCAATTTTCATTTGGATTATGATTTATCATCAGAATCGATTATAAATCACTCTCATTCCTGGTGGGATTGGGGGCAGATAAAGAGCCTCCTGACATGTTGATGTCCTCTCTCAGCAGCAGTGAGGTCTGCGTCCTGTAAATGATGCTGAACACTTGTGTTGAAGAGACCACAGATGTCCTCCTTTCTCAAAGATGTGTTTTTAACATTTATGAGTTTTTGAATGGTTGCCCCAGATGTTCATCCGATACCGCAGTCAGTTTTTAGATGTTTGTAATTAACTGCAGTAGTACATCATTAATATAAGATTTGTTTACTGGTGGTTTTACATTAAGCATTAAAAATCACTTCAGCAGCTTCAATTTAGTCATTTTTCTGATTTAAAATAAATGAACAGAGGAGTTTAAAATGACCATACTGTATGAATTTTAAGTTTAAGCGGCGGTCAGAAGTTTCCTTCCAATATTAATTCCTTCTCACAAGTCTGAAATAAAAGAAACGCCGCTGTAAATAATCTGCATGGATTCCTGTCTAACCTCGAAAATCTTTTTTTTTTAATGTAAGTTTAGTGTTTTTAAGGAGGTGCCCCGTCCCCACTGCTGTTCTGCATAGGCTAGAGGACTAGTGAGTGGGCAAGTGGCTCCAGCAGATCCCAGGACCAACACCCAAGAGCTCTGTCCAGAAGATCGCAGTCCTAGAAACAGCAAAGATACTGTGCAGGACGCTCAAACTCAGGGTCATGGGGAGGGTGAGAGTGATAAACAGAGTGATAAACAAGCGTTTATGCTCACATTCACGCCTAAGGCCAATTTAGAAACACCAGTGAATCTTAGCATGTATGTCCGTGGACAGTGGGATGAAGCCGGAGTACTCAGAGACAACCCACACAGGCACAAGAAGAGCATGGTGACTAACCTAGCCCAAGCTGTGAGACCACCGCTGTGCCGCCCCTAAATTTTAATCACTGTTTTTAAAATGAGATTTCACTGCTGATTCTCTAGTTTTATGTCCTGGCGACCGTTAAAATTAAAGTTTATTTAGGTAATGCGTCAAAATAATTGTCCAAATACATGGCAGTGGCCATTTCAAGATGGCAGCCAAGTGGCGAGGCATGCTTTATATCTGCCTTCAGTTGATCCAGCATGCCACAAGAGTAGTAACAGGCACTAGACAGAGTGATCATATTTCACCCATATTGGCTTTTTGTTAAATCTAGAATTGAATTTAAAATCCTTTCTTCTCACATAAAGGTCGGGAATGAGCAAGGACCGTCATATCTTCAAAAACCTCTATTATTGGAACAGAGAAATTCACTCTCAGACTGCAGATGTACTTTTAGTTCCCAGAGTTTCCAAAGACAGAACAGGAGGCTCCTCTCCTGTGGAACCGGCCCCCAGTTCAGGAGAAAGATACCCTCTCTAGTTCTAAGATTAGGCTTTAAATTTTCCTTTACATTTAGAGCTAAATATAAGCATTTCTTCTCTACTCCCCTCTCTTCCTGTTAAAAGAGGGTTCTTCTTTCCCTCAGTCACCAAGTGCTGCTCGAAGGAGATTATCTGATTGTCAAGGTTCTCAAGGGTTATCTTTCCTAAAGTGACTTTAGGCATTTGAAGTTATCCGAATTGGCACTGTATAAATAAAATATTTGAAATTTAATTGAACCAACTCTGTATTTTTATGTCTTGAAGACATCTCAGGGGCTCTCCATTTAAAATTGGAAGCCCGGTATGTAGGAGTAGCATTCATATCGAATGACAAAAGTTTTCTGTTGCTGCTGCTGAGCATTACTTCTGTACCTCCCAAAGAACTTTAAGCTTACCATCGATGTGCTGTGCTTACAGCACCTGAAAATGCTCCCCTCATCTTTGCAGAGCTTTCAGTTCATTGTTTAGCTGTCACACCTGCAACTGTAACTGTTTTTGGTTCACTCTCAGCACTCTTGCCCACTGCAGCAGCAGGCAGAGTGTTTCTTTTTTTCCCTAAAAATACACTGTAGCAGCTAGCTGGTGAACATCACAGAGGATATGGCAGCTAAAGAGTCTGAGGCTCCCCTCAAGAGTTGGTATATACCAAAAATAGAGACACAAAAGTTATATGTCAAATTAATTTCTTCTTTTTTTAAAGGTGAAACCAGATTTTTAATGATTTTTAAAACATTGTGTGTTTTGCAATGAGACTAGCCCAGGTCAGCATTTAGCTGGAGGTATTTGCTGTATCCATATTGGTTCAGATGAATGCTCCAGAGATCACACTTTTTGTGCCACTGCAAAATCCCAATTTAAACCCTCTGCTTGCTTGGGTTGTTTTTCTACCTTTCAACTGTTCAAAACTCTTGCCGATTTAATTTGCTAATTAATGCGGGAATTATTTTAAATACGTTCTTTTCTAGCATTTTCTGAAATGATTCGAATAACTTCACTTCAGCACGTGTAAAGCAAACAGGCGAGTCACACAGGTCAGTCAGGCACGGCCTTTAAACACCTGCGCAGTCCAGTAGAGAGATCTAGCTAGCTAACAACCCATGTGGATGTCCAGTGTATTTTCAGTGCAGATCAGTAAACATTGAATCGCTTTATAATGACGTGAATTTCAGTGATTATGGAAACTGATGAGTCAGCAAATGCAAATGCGGTTATAATAACAGCAACAATGAATCTCCAGGAGACAGCGTTACAGTAGGCTATAAATAATAAAACTGAAATGAAATAACAACCAACTGTACTCTAGCTGTTGCATAATTTTCTTCTCTTTACTTATCAAAAGATACATTTCACCAAGGCCTGATGCTCAGTTCAGTTTCATCTTTTGAAAAAGAAAAAGAAAAAAAAATCAGATAAGCCTGATATAATTAAGCGCCATTCAGCTGCATTTACAATGCTGGATGTTATTCATATTTTCACTAACCTTTCATATATGAAAGGTTGAACTAGTCTTTTACGCTCCACATTGTTGATAGTTTGTCTGTGTAAGTGTGTGTGTGTTTGTGAGTGAGTGAATGAGAGATGAATTGTAAGACACTTGTCGAGAAGTGCTATGTGAATGCAACCAGCTGGCAAACGAGACACCAGGTTAGTGCGAGAAAGGGAGGAAATTAGAGCGTCCACAGAGCCTGCAGCTACTGCACAGCCTGTACCTATTGGCCAGTACTCAGGTAATATTGTTTATTTCTGTGCTTCATCTGTCATTAAAAATCACTTAACCTCTCCTCTATGATCCCTGTAATAAAAATGAGTGGCGTATTCCTTTATTACCATAAACTCACCCCGTGTTGCAGGTGTGCGTGCAAAGACTAAAGTGTAGAAAAGGCAAGGGTAGTTTTGTGCATTTATAGGCAGGTTGTAGGGCCAGGTAGCATATGCTCTCTCTGAGCAGGACTAGTTGTCCCTCTTTGTGCGGGACTGCACAGGACGTTTGTTCCTTGTCCCTCGTGTTGAGACAGCGTTGCACCTTTTTATTGGTTCCAGTTCTCAAATTGTTATAGTGCAGGACAGACCGTTTTAGAAAGTCTGGCTTGTATCCAGTAGCTGTGAAGAGAAAGCAGAGAAGGCCATCATCTCGGGTCAAGTGCAGATTAACCTGTCACAGTCTTTTGCAGCTTCCGCTACATCCAGCGGGGAAAATTACGAGTCACCACGGAGCCACAGGCTATGCAGATTTAAGCAGAGTGTGATGGAACCTAACACAAAGAAACAGAAATGCAGCAGCTGTACTCTTGAAGGCCGGTGGAAGGTGATTCGTTTTTTTCCCACCAGTTATGTTTTTTAGTTTTGCACGTGGAAGAACGTGAAATAAAGATGCATTAGATCAAACAGACATCTGCCAATCTATTAACAAGGGAATTCAAGTATTTTTCCTTCACGTGCTAAACATCAAACATGCTTATGTGTGTTTCGGGTGTACGTTTGACTTATCGTGCCACTACTAAGAGTCCTAAGAGTGCTATATTTAGTTTCTTGGCATCTGGTCGACGTAGCCTAACAGCTGCAATCTGAGGTTTTTGTTAAGAATAACTTCATCTGGACAAATAAGCTGAACCTGGCCTGCATGACTCACACAGCATGCTCATATTTACAGGTTTGTTGGAACTTTGTCAACACTGTTAAATCAACACTTTCTTTGCACCACTAAATCACTTCAGAAAGCTAAGTGAAATGCATTTGTTGCTCCCTTCAAGCGCTCTCTCCAAAATCAAGAATTGTGGTGACTCCCAGTAGCACTATTTCTTTTAAAAAGTGATAATTCATGCTCATATTTCCAGGCGTAGTTTGTGACACCAAGTCAGACCCTGCTTTCTAACAGCCTCTGACTCTGTCCGCGCTGACCGCCTCACTCCTTACAACCTCTCAAATGCAGTTGCCATGGTGATGTCCCGCTTTTCGTGACTGAAAGAGAAAGGAAGCCGAGACACTGCTGAACTGGAAGGCTCTTCCCAAGATTGTCCATTTCCCTGTAAAATGGGCTAGGTACAGGGGAGGAGGCGCGGAGTGCAGGAGGGAACAAATTAAACATGCAGCAGAGAAAAGAAGAGGCTTTGAGATGAGCTACCAGTGGACTGGAGAAGTGGGTGTTGAAACGTTTTGTTCTTATAAATTAAGCTTTAGCTGAGAAATGAGAGACCCAGGAACTGGAAAAACTCAGACATAATGACTGACTTTATTATGCATGTGGATAAACTCCGCTGCACTTCTGGCTCTGCGAAGTTGTTGTGGTAAGAAGTCATTTCACTCATGAGACCCGCAGAGTTGGAGCCGCTCATGTGAAACAAAAACTATAAAAAGAGTTATATAAAGACTTGACTAAAGTGATACCAACTCATTTTGCAGGACAGCACAAACAAGTCAATTTCAAAGCCGCAACCAAAATTCTGTCCGAGCAAAGAAATGGCTCCATAAACAACAGAGGAGTTCAGTCGGGTTTGAAGCAAACTTTGATGGATATTTTAGAGTCCAAACACAATCATACATGATTATATTCTAGGTTCATTCACATTTCTGAGGGATTATAACGAAAAGAGGTTTATTCATCTTCTTCATGGCCACCTTTTCCCTCAAAGTGAGCAAAGGAATTGATTTATTTAAATATATTTCCCAGTATTGCACCCATGAATGCCACATTTAAAAACCAGTCCGTTTCTTTCTGGAGGATTCCTTTTCATCATGTAACCTGCGCGAGGTAAATCAACTCTCCGCGTGCAGTTTGTTTCTTAGAAATGCACAAAAACGGCCGACAGTTCAGAGGTAGCTTTTTGCTGTTAGATGTTCCAGCAGCATTTCTTCTTCTCATCTCGCTTCCATCTCCTCACTCTTAATGAAAGGGCATGCTGGTGGAAGATGTCAGTTGCTTTTGCTGATGGCTAGGTGCACTGACTAATTTCCAATCCGGAGAGGTGAACACGTCTGGAAAGGACACACCTGCCAACACGGCTGTCAGCAAGCATGTGAGAGTAGTGGGATAATTGAGCTGCGCTCAGAGACCTAATAGTGGAGAGGAATACAGCAGTATAATGGCCACTCTGCTCACAGTGGGATTGCAGTGGATGAACCACAGAACTTTTCTCTTTAATCCAAGGACTAAGCTGTCACATTTGAATGTCATTAAAGAGACAAGGCATTCATTAAATGACAAGGACACGGTGTGCCAGATTACTCGGGTAGTGATGTGAAACAAATGTAGTGATTGTGACTTCAGAATTTGATTGCTACAGTATCCGGCAGCTAGCTGTGGGAATTATTTTCCTTAAAGAGAGGCTTCTGTCTGCTGCGTGTTTGATCTGCGGGCTCCACGCGTGCCGTGTGCATGTACAGTTGTCGTGAACGTGGAAATCATTTGGACAGACATGTGTATTAAACTTTGGCAGAATTCCAAATCTTTTGACATGAGGAACGGGGTCGGTGCAAAGCTCAGACAACCGCGCACAGGTGATCTTGGGTTGACTGACTATCAAAGCGACAGATGGCACTGCCAACATCACTGACTATTTAACATATTGGTAGGTGAAAGGGACACCGTGGCAGGTTTTTAACTGGCACAGCATTGGTTTGATGATTGTGTGTGCGCTAAAGAAAAAAATCTGATAATGATAATGTGGTTTGTAATCAGAATTACTTAAAGAGTCAGCTCTGAACAGATGTACCGCTGGAAAACATGCAATCTTTGATGTCGGAGATAAACTTCCATATATCTGCTTAGAAGTCATGTTAACAAGATCTCTCTTAAAGCTTCAGAGCTTGCCTTAATGCCATTAAAACCGGATATAGTATTAGCTATTTCAGTGTGACTGTTGAGTTGCACAAAATGTAAGATATTTAAGGAAAAGAAAGGCATTTGGTGGCACTGCAACATTATTGTCCGTCTGTATTTAAATCACAATGGTAACCACTGTGTATATAGAAGAAACTGGCAAAGTGCTGTCAACAAGATGCGATTGTCCTGCGAAGTATAGTCTAACTGTAGTTGTGCAGCACAGTGAGGTCAGCCGGCCTCACTGTGCTGCTGGGATCTCTATGTTGAGTTTGTACCTGTACCAGTGTGGGTTCTCCTCAGGTACTCCCTCCCACACTCCAGAGACATGCATATTTCTAAACTGGCATTACTAGCTGTCTGTCTATCTCTCACTCCATGAGAGATGCAATAGGAAAAACACTTAAAATATTTATTGACCAAGATTTATACAAGCTCAATGGACTAATTTTTTCATTTTGACTGTACAATTAAATAATCATTTTCATCCTTCAGGAACCATTTGAATTTTCTCTCTAGCCCAAAATGGTTAAGGAGTAAGGTAATTTGAAGCACACGTGGTAAAGTCTAGGCAGAGGTAATTGTTTCTGTCTGGGCTCAGACAGCAGGACTTTGTGAATACCTTGTGCTATTGTGATACACTGAATGTCCTCGTAAAGCTCGTCTTCTCTTCTTTATGAAACTGTGAACTTTGTCTCTATCAGAAATGGTAACAAAATTACAGTAATTTAAAGAGCACTTGTAAAATGGCCCCTGCCAGCAAGCCCATGGTAAGAAAACTAATAAATGGATGTTATCTTACTTTTGACAATAATGTCTAAGAAGAACCAGAATGGAAAAGAACCAGTGCAGTTCTCAGCTGCAGCAGCAGTAGTTACAAGTAGTATACAGCCCTTTATTTCACACACAGGGAAGTAATACATTTAACAGTGGTTCACACATGGCTGTGCAGAGGACAAAGATGTTTACCACAAGTAAATCAAGAATATTCACAGAAGAAAATTCCTTAATAGCAGTGTAGTTGCTGCTGGATGGCAATTTAACTGCAAAATGGTATATGTGCTCGTCAACCTTGCTTTTATATAGAATATAACCAAAATACAACCAGTTGGCAGCCAGTTGAATCAAGTCCTCTATTGCGAAGAGGCACATTGCAGAAGTTGCGCTCATTGGTGCAATGTGACTCAGACTGATTGCAACGTGTTGGCAATCTGTCTGCATTTATAAATCAGACAGCAGTTATTTGCAAACCTTCATCATTCTGTCTGAGAGCAGTTGTAATCAGTCAGAGTCCGACCGCAATTGTTTAGAGACAGGTTGAGACCACCTGACAAAACATGGTTGTCCTCTGATGTCTGACACCAGGCGTTGGCAGCAGATCATTTGTTTTGGGCCTTAAGTAGAATGAGGAGCACGTGCCTTTGGCTCGTTATCATGATCTTCGAGGGACATTGCAGTCTGGTGAGGCGTATTGCCCTTCTGTGAGAGGCTGCTGCCTTCACGAGGGCGTGTGATCGGTCTGCCACAATGTGTAGGTGTGTGGTACATGGCAAAATAGCTTCCAAGACTCAGGGTTTCCCAACAGAACATCACAACTTAATGTGATGATTAATGTACTTCACCTGTGGGGGATTTTATCTCTCGTGGGTTATCAGTGAACGATGAGAAAAAGGATTTTCAAAATCCAGGTGAATACCTTTTTCTTGTTGTTTATTTTGGTTTTTCACTATAAGTAAATATAAGTAAGAATTGCTTAAGTATTAAGACTGATGGACGCTGTCGTGAGTTTAAGCAGTGGACACTATGTATTTCATAAACTGAGGAAGAAATTTTGACAATCCAGATAATAAGGGAATGTTGTTTTTAAGAAATGCGGTGTTATTTGATCAGGCGAAGTCACTCACAGACTTTCACTGCGAGTGCTTGCGTGTATGTTACAGATAGATGCATTTGTATTAGAGGCTGGCACTCAGTCGCTTGAACCTGCCTTTGGGGCTCTCTTCAAATGAGGCACATATGCTGCATTAATTAGTTTTAGGCACACAACTGAGTGTGACAGGTGACAAACAGCCCCCTCCCTCCCTCTATTTGACTTTTAAAAAAATGTATATCTACTTTTATAAGTCACCCTCCTTTCATGAAGGGAAAGTTAACCTCTAAGGTTCTGTCTGTCTTTCTGGCTTTTTATGATGAAATAAACAGCAAAGTGCTGAAATACTTAAAGTGTAATCAGTGGTTATTCCTCTCACCTGTGACAAAGATGGGACGCTTTCACTCTGCATGGAGTGAAATTTTTAAGCAATGCCAATAAGTGCAACAACTTTAGAGACAATTTTTAGTGTCTAGTAATAGTTTTAGGACCCATCAGTCATAACTATAAAGCAGGTGCCACTCGAGCCTCTTCTCTTTCCTGCATCAAAACATCGTACCACATTCTTGTTTTCATTTCCAAACTGAAGAACGGCAATGTGAAAATACTGCATTATGCCCGTGTGCACTGGTGTTTCAAATGTTTTTATTTTTTATAAAAATTATTATTTTTGTGTTTTTGTCACTTGAAAATAGTCATGCTATGTACTTTTTTATCGTGTTGTTAACGTACGTGTTTTTGCAGCTTACACCATTAGGGCCACCAGATGTGCACACATCAGTGAGATTATTTCACACTAATCCAAACTGTCAATCTTCCCCATCTGTCGCCCAGGTCTGCTACCTGCTGAAGTGAGAACACCTGCAACACAGGAACAGCCTCACAGTAACTGCTACCACATCAAGCCCCTTTTAAGCCTTTTGTAGGAAAAGTTTTGCATGTTCGCTATAGTAATAATGTATAAAAAATAGCATTAAACATCAGTGTTATTACAGACAAAAACAATGATATTATTCAAGCCCTCGTGTAAATATGTCCGAGATTATTATTACACCGATTTCTGTTAACTGCATTTGCATCAATCAATGTACAAGTTTGAATTACCTGTTTATGTAAGGGGTAAGTGGTTATTTTCCCATTGGGGCCTTGATTATAATCAACCATATTCTCAAAGGGGAGCTATTACGCCCATTTCCAGCTACGTATTTTACCCCTGAATTCTAAGACAAGTTATTTTGTGCTAATTATGGAGGGTCGTGTCTGCTCTGTGTCTTTAATGAGCAGACTGAGAAAATAAAAGAATCCTTGTTCAGCCCCTTATTTCATCCACAATATAAAACAAGCGTTTCACCTCATCTCCCTTTGAGGCCACACTTCCTTTAGGCAGATCTCCTTTGCATGGCCACCCCTTTAAAACAGAAGGTTTGAACAGCAGGCGGGTGGAGCTGCTGTGCATACAGCCAGAACTCTGTGCTCTGACGATGACGATGTCAAGGATACCCCCTCTCTATCGCATTGTAAAGATCCAAAAGTGGGAAAAAAAATGTTGCAAAATGAGCATTTAGAGTCGTTTGAAGCCTTGCAGGGATAACTTGATCTGATCATTTGAAAATTTGGCTACTAAAAATATTATTGTTTCCCTTTAGGCTGTGTATATTGTATTGTATAATGACCTGCTTGGACGTTATTAAAGGGGCTACGCAGTGTGTGATTTGCATGTTCTCCTCATGTACTGAGTAGGCACTCGGGCTTCCTTTAGTACCTGTGTCACAGCTAAATGCAGAAACGCAGTGGGTGCTGTGTTTCCCTGCCTCTGTTTTCCACTGCAGCTACTGTTTACTCTTTGGGTGAAGAGCTGGCTTGATATTAAACTTGAGAAGAAACTGTTATTAGTCCCAGTGTACTGAAATTAGTTGCAGGTCACCTAGAAGACACTCATGAGATAGCTCTCAATGAATTGGAGTGAACGGAGCTAAATGGCTTAAATAATTATTCACACTTGGTCTGAATGTGAATAATTATTTTTATTATACTGATATACATTTTACTGAAGACAGCATTATGCTATTGTATAATTATATTCATTGGTTAAGACATCCTCCCTTAATGGTTCCTGTTTCCAAGCAATAACTGCAATAGCATTTACCAGTGTCATTAAATGAGAACAGACATTTACATGCAGGATGTGTATAAAGAAGGGCATCTATAAATGCACGCGTCAAACCTTGAAGCAGATGGGCTACAGCAGCAGAAAACCACTCTACATGACACTCCTATCAGCTAAGAACAGGAAACTGAGATACAGTTCACACAGGATCCATCCTGCTTTGAATCAATATTTCAGGCTGCTACTGGTGGTGTAATAGTGTGGGGGATATTTTCTTGGCACACTTTGAGCACCTTTGTACAAAGTGAGCATTGTTTAAATGCCACAGCCACGAGTATTGTTGCTGACTGTGTCCATCCCTTTATCGTCACAGTGTACCCATCTTCTGATGACTGCTTCCAGCAGGATAACACATCATGCCATCATGAACATCATCAAACTGGTTTCTTCAACGTGACAATGAGTTTATTGTACTGAAATTTCCTCCACAGTCACCAGATCTCAATCTAATTAAGTACCTGTGGGATGTGGTTGAACAGGAAGTTTACGTTTATTAATCAAAAATCTGACAGTCATCTTCAACATAAGGATTAATTCTGTGTAGACTTTAATATTGTTATATAATTTGATGCCAAACCCTTAAATAGTTTCAGTAACCTGCTATTAGTTATTGGCTTTACCTTTATTACTGTATCAGTAACATTAATATATTTATTTAGGCTAAGGGTAACCTACAGATAAGCCTTTTGCTGCCATTACAGTGAAAAAGCACATTATACAAACCCATTGAAAGTGCCCCTCATTGGTTCTTCTTACTTGGCAGTGACGGTGCTGGTTGACAGTTCTGCAACCTTTGCCTAAATAATATGCAAATTAGGATCTTATCACAATGCAGATAAGCTGTAAATGCTAAGGCCCATAGTCAGATGCCATTATCAGGACAACAATTCAGGACACAGAGTGCATGTCACTAGACTGCAGAGCCATGAGATGCTGCAGTGAGTGCTGCTCATTAAAGACCTAGAGCAGACGCGACCCTCCATAATTAGCACAAAATAACCTGTCTTGGGTTCATGTATTTTTCCATGATAAAATATTTATTGGATAGCATGTCGGTCATTTATCTGGTATTTCGTTTAAATCATAGAATAATAAATTATATTGAATTCATTTTTTAAGTTTTAATTTCCAGGATTGGATTAATACTCTCAGCTCCTAGCAGACTGAGAAAACAGGTGGCGAGCATGAAATGTGGTACAAAATAGGATCCCAAGGCATTTGACCTGCATGTTCCTTGTTTTTGAATGCTCTTATTACAATTTGCATGTAGGCCTACTGTTGCCATGACAGCAGCTAAGTCTTAAAACTTTCATCTGAGACAGTTGTACTCTTTTCGAGTTTGACTCATCCAGTATTGGCATGGAGAACGCAGGCCGGGGAGAGAAAAGTTAAAGTCTGACTGGATTTTGTAGAGAAACACCTTTATTCAGTGGTGTGGAACATATCTAGAATGAATATCTATTATTTAATATTCAAAAAATAAAAATGAGATCTGAGAGGAAATTGAAATTGATTATTAATAGCTGGTGAACAGCGCCTTCTTTCCTCCTTCCTTTTCTAAATGGAACTTGCAGCTCTCGCCCCTGAGGTCTCTCTGAGGCTCTGACCACTCTGTTGTGGCATTTTTCTTCACTTACTTGCTTCTCTTTCTCTCACTTGGCTTTCAGCGGGAGTGTTGGCACACAAAGTTAAAGTAAATGTTTTCCCCGTTTAATTCCACACTGTGCCAGCCAGAGATCTGTCGTCGCAAGATCATAAAACCCACGACACATTCTTACTCCTATCACATGCTGACTCTTGCTCAGGGTCCATCCTTCCATTTACTTATCCAATGCAGGGTCACAGTGTGGCTGGAGCCTATCCCAGCTGTCCCATTTAGCATCATTTTCCATACTGGCAGCAGTGAACAGAACACTATTTTGACAACTGAGGAAGCACAACAACCAAGTCTGCATTAGGAAGTGTGGCGTCACATGGCACCATCACATGACTAACCAGAAAAGGGATGTTAGAGTCTTATCTTAGGGTGATACTTCTACATTTTAATTTTACTTTTTTATTTTGACTTTTCATTTTCTTTCTTTAGGTAACAAGACTTTTTATGTGTGGTAAAACAACATGGATGGATTAAAATATACACGCGCTTTATCGCCACTTCCTAGGTTACCACATGTATTCTGCCATTCTGTCACATGCTGCTTGTTTCACAGAGATATACACAAGATGTCATTTTGGTGTTAGTCTTGATGCAACAGCAATGGGATGACAAAAGGGTCCTCTTTTAGGCCTCAGTAACATAGTTATCAAACCCTGGTATCTTCTGGTAATTAAGGAAAAATGTGCTTTCCCCAACCAGTTGGTGTGTGGTTACCGGAGGTTGCAGGCGGTCGGAAAAAGGGTGCGGCACCAAAACCCTCCTTGTGATTGCTTCAATCTCTAGCAGATTGCTGCAGTTGCCTGTAGTTTGCATGGAAGAGCCAACTTGTCTGCAAATACTCTTCGTTTACTCTCCAAGCTCTAGTGGAGTTGTATCTGTAAATTCAGATAAAACTGAACTTGTCCCTAAAAATCTTAGCAAATGTGGGGTCTAACCAGATACTTACTCTACTTACACTTACACTGTGTGGAATCTTGAAGTCATTCTTGACCAGCATATGTCTTTCAATGTGCTTATTAAGCAAATATAGAGGACTGCTGTTGTAATTTGGCGCTATATAAATAAAATTGATTTAAAAATGAATTTAATTTAATAGTGGGGTTTCAACCAGAAACGGAGTGTGTTTGCTTTCAAAGTAAAAGCTGTGGCATAGCACTGCAGTCAACATATTTCAGGTGAACGTTCTCTGTTTTCAGTCTCTTCCCTTTCACTGCAGCTTGGCGAGTAGTGTTTGCAAGGCAAACTGGCATCTTTGACGCAAACTACAGGCGACTGCACAATCTGCTAGCAACTAAAGCGGTTACAACTGGGTTGTACTTTATACCTCTTTGCATTCAATTTCACCTTGTAACCCACAGCAAACACGTGCAACTGGTCAGGGAATACATTTTAGAGACCAGGGATTGCCAGATGGTTGCCAACAGGTCTCTAGCCCTGCGTAACTGAGGCCTTTAAGAGCAATGTCTTCCACATTTGAAAGCAGAAAGAATACAATTTGGAAGCACTGTGTTTTGTTCCATGTTTCAAAAACATACCCCTTATATGAAATCAAATTCATCGCTTTACAACATTAACCCTGCATGTTAAAAAATTACTCCTACCCACTGTGTTTAAATATGACATCAAGGTCTTTAAGAAGCATCCATATGTGGGTGTCTCAGTGTTGTGATGAATGCTCCAAAGATCCAGTGAAAAAGGACACTACGGGAGTATTGCTAAAACATCAACACTTTTGACAAATGGACAGTATTTGAAAGACTTTGACAGACTGATGTTGGTTTGTCAGACTACCCTGCCTGCACATAGAAAAATGACACTAAAGAGGAACCCACTGCATTAAAACTATGAGTCACATACTGGGCGAGCAGCTATATGTGACAAGTTCAGCGTTAGAACAGGCTGCAATCTTAGTATTTTATGCAAATTAGACAACCCCAGTATCTGAGATTATCCCTTGCCACTGGCTTTACTCACTTTTAGCAGCACTGATACAATTTCTGGCTATAGTGTGAGCTGCACTGTGTGTGAAATGCAGCACATTTTCATTCTCTTTTTCCTAACACCATCCATGCATGTAAGCCAGTCTGAATTTCCTTTGAGGTGAGGTTTGGATTAGAGGCCGACACCATACACTCAGCCTTGCTAAAGGATTTTATTATCATGGCAGGGTTTTGTCGGCGTTGCTACACCTCACAGAGATTGTGCCACAACATTGCTCCTCAAAGACAGCCATAACAGCATGACGAAGCACGCATTAGGGACCGTGATAACAAAGAAATACACTGCTTGGCATCCATCTTTACCCAAAGTCTTGTGATTTTGTGTCTCGATTCTGCAGCGCTGTGCAAAAAATGCATTTTATGCATGTTTGAATAACTTTTACTTCTAGCCAACCAAACTTAACCAAACATTAACTCTTGAGCAAATGTACTGATGAGTTTTGGCTTTTGAAAAGAACCTCAAACTTTTTTTTTTCTTTTTTTCAAAGAACTTTTTTTCTTTAAATTTTAATTTTTGAAAGGTAAAGTCAATGAGGTAAGCTATGAGGGATTTGTGTAAACCCCTCATTTCTCAGTACAACCTGGACCACAGAATGTTCTAGTCTGTTTACTGCATGTATGTAAATGTAGCCATTGTCTTGGCTTCTTTTCTAGGATTATCCCTTCATTTTCTTGGCACAGTTCCTTCACCCAGGGCTCTGTCTGCTGTGTACACAGATCCACACAAAGCCCCCGATGTCATTTCACTGATACTATTCTGTCTCACAACACCAGGATACACAGAGTCTCTTCTGTTGTTATTATCAATATGCCAAGAGCAGAGGAGACACAGGACTTGACTTCAGCGGTCCATTTATTTCAAGACCTGCTATTTCTGTGAATTTGACCTTGACGAGTTTTCTCTTTGGATCGTTGAAGCTGGGTTTTTTTTGTTTGTTTGTTTGTTTTGGGGTTTGTTGGGGGTTTTTTGGGGGCATTTTCTTTATCATAAACATATCACTGAGTTATTTTGACCTTATCTCTGACAAAGTCAGAAATGTTTTTTAATTCATTGGAGTACTCAGATGTGAAGTTCTAAAAAATACATCAAACACGAGCTTATGTGCACAGACCAGGCTTCTGGCCACCTTTCAACCACAAGCATAACTCTTCATGAGCTTTTCAACAGTTGCTGGAATGGCCGAGGCTGGAGGCCGCTCAGTGACAGCGGGGTGGGAGGAGAGAGTTGGCGGAGGTTTGGCGGGCGGAGGTTTGGCGGGGGGGGGTGTTTGATAATCACATGTGAAAGAAGAACGAGCAGTCTGGTTGATGGAAAGAAGCTCTACCAGGCTTCTTTTTTCCCCCCCAAACAGTGTCCCCATTAAAAGGACTTATGTGCATCTCTGCAACTCGTCTGGCCTTGGGAGCCATAGAGAGTCTTCAATGTGTTAGAATAAGTCACTCCTGAGACCACTAAAAGCCATTATTAGAAGGTGTTTATTGAGCTAGCCGTGGCCTAGATACAGCTTAATATCCTGAGAACAGTTATAGACCATAATTATATTACATTTTGGATGAAGACTGGCCATGATTAGATAAATGATGAATAGCTCCATCAGATAAAAAAAGGTGCAAGGTTTCTAAGGAGATAATGCACTGTTGGCTTATTTTTGCAAGTAGTTGGAACATTTCCTTTCCTTCTCATGACGATATTGTTTGACACAGAAAATGGAATTCATTACACAGACAAAGGTTTACATTACACAAGAAACACCACGAAAAAGGAATACCAGCTTCTTTTGTTTCATTTTACTCTCCCACGCACATCTCTACCCTGGGTGTAAATTAGATGTTATTTAGTCTCTGTTTAAACATTAAGCAAGTTTCTTTTTCAGATAGGATAGGTTGGAGCTTTCTATTTTAAAATTGCGCCCAGAAGTCTGTGCCAAGGAAGAGACTTTATATTGAACAGAGGGAGTGTGTTATTTTCAGCAGATAACGCCCCAGTATAATTACTAATTACACCTTTCAGTCAAAAGAAATTAAAGAAAATAAATGGCACTGTCGTTTGCTTTGTCCTTGTCTTTTATTTAAATACCGTAAAATGATGTTCGGGCTTGATTTCTGGAAACTGCACGACGCAGTTAAATGACAGTCGAGCAGCATCGGGTGCAGCTGAGTGTAGAAATAATATGTTTTTGACTTCCAAAGGACAAATTTGAAAGCTTTGTTACCTGCCTGTACACTTGTGTGATTCGTCTGGAAGTTGTTTGTGTTTTTAGGTCCTGATGGCAGCAGTACCAGAAACCCTGTCATGGTTGGGTAGTTTAGTTTCGATTACTGGCAAATTCCAATTTCAGCTTTTTGTCCACAACACAGCCCCTTTGATGACAGGTGTCACAACTACTACTATGTGAGTGTACCATTCTGCCACTGTTTAAAAGCGAAGCCAGGCAAGTTGCCTGTTGCCTGATGTTATATCAGCATGTGAGATCAGAGACAAAAAGGCACAAAAGTAGAATACCTGGTTACATGCTGGTTGTACAACATTTGCCATGTTGCATCATGTGTATTTTTTTTTTTCTGAATTCTTTGCGTAGGTACTTGTTCAACACCTGTACTGTGATTAGTGAAGCAAATACTAGCTCAGTGCTGTGTTCTATCATTCGATGGCTGTAGTGCACACTTTGTCAAAGGTACCTGAGCCAAGATGTGCAATTCTGTGATAAAATGATGGCTCGTGTAAAGTGTCGCAGCTTGTATCTTGATAGAAGGGAACAGTCAGTGACACATCTCACAGTGCCGGTGTGAAGATACTGCAGGGCAACCTGCTTGCAAGTAGGAAAACTCGGCGGTTGCACTGAATTTCTTTTGCTTTCACTGACCAATTGCAAGTAGTTACAATGACAAACTACCACCAGTCACCTGGCGGGAGGCAACTTGTCTCCAAACAGTCTCAATGCAACTCAGACTGACTGCAGTCACTCTCAGATTACTGAAAGTTTGCAGATAATCACCATTTATAAATAAAGGCATGTTTTAACACATTGCAATGAATCTGAGACAGTCTGCAGCAATGAGCACAACTCTTCTGCGCAAAAGAGGACTTTGCCCACCTGGCTGTCTTCGTGTTATCTCCCTATATAAACGTGTTGGATGCTGAGCATGTGTGTCAGCAGCTACTTCACTATTTATGGAAGAATTTCTGAATTTTTTGTGTCAGTTCTCTGAGGTTCTGGCTGGATTCTGAATGTCAGTAATAAATATTAATTTTAGTTTTAATGTAAATTTCTGTAGATCGCAACACATTTCCAACAGATTTTAAGATTTTCACTGATTTATCACATATTTGCCAACTTGACAGTCGTCTATTTCGATGTGAACTAGACATTGTGTAGTTTTACCTGCAGAATCTGTGGAAGAAACTCATGATGAACACAGTTTGCGTGCCTCACCTGCCAATCAATTTCCCGTGGATGTCTGCACCATAGGCTCCCAAAGCCACTGTGTCTGAGGTGCTGAATTTTCTGTTAATGTGCCATCTTTTTGGCACGTGTCTTTTATTTTGGTATAAATAAGGAAACCAGTTCTATCTGGGCTAGAAAAGGGCTACTAGAAAGAAATAGGCACATTTCTTTTGAATGAGGTTACACACAGCCAGTGTGTGATGCGCTTGAGATGTCTTCACCATGGTGGAGTTCTCCTTTTTTTTTCTGTGGTACTGGCCCAACTTTTATAGACTTTGCTTCTATTCTCAAGTGGTCATCACTACAGTGTTCCCTCAGATCCCTTTGCCAGTAAAATAGTGAGAGTGATGGTGCTATTCAAGAAATTTCTTAAGATCTTTGTCTGAAATGTGCTGCCTACGCCAACAGGCATCAGAGCATTTCTTCTGTCCATTATGTCGATGTGGAATTGGTAATGTCCCTGGGAGTGCCATCAGGCTTCTCAGAGATAGTGGAATAAATGAAAATATAAAGGTTCTATTGCAGGTGTGTTCGATCCATTATTTTTGGATTCCTGCCCATACAAAGGAATAAAAGTCAGGATATCTCGAGCTCTGCTATGTCGATTTTGACCATTGTATTTTTATTTCTGTCTCTTTCAAACTTGCCAACAAGCCTTCCAACTTTGTTGAAGTGCGCTGCTGACTTGCAAGAGTACTCTTTGAACATCGCAATATATGCGGTTTAGCTCCTCCAGCAGTCTTTTAGGGTTTTTTTTTTCATTTACTATAGCATACATCAAACGTAATGAGGGCTTCTGAATCACAAACATGCTGCACAGTCAGCCAAGGTCATTAAAGGCAAAGAAGTCTCTGAATCGTTGCTAAAATCAAACGTCAGAAAAACTTTATGACGGTGTTAATAATCATTTCAATTTCAACTTTATACGACCCCTTGGCTACTTTCTTTTTCTACTCGGTATTTCTAATGGTGCTGCTGTCTTTTTAAAATGACACCCTTTTTTGACATTTTGAGAAAGACTTAATAAATCTTAGGCCAAGTCACTCTGTATGTAAGCAGTGTGGTTCGCTACCCGAGAGGCAAAGGATTTAACTGACATTTTTAAATAGGTTCAATGAATGGGTTCATTGGGACTTTAATTACATTCACTCTTTAACCGAGAGTGTTGTTGGCGATGGAAGTGGATCTTGACAAGCCAATGTGCTCTTATGACACCCCACCCACATAGCACTGCTGTTATTCTGATTGCCCCTCTATCCACAAGCAGTATGGGCACACCAGTGAAATCACTAATGCTTAATTAGCAGATTAGAAGATCCAATTAGGAGATCTCCTCTGTCTCAAATCAAGCCTCTGTCAACACGTCCTATGAAATGAGATAGTTCACATCCCCAAATAAGGTGGATGTTTCTAAAATGACCACGCTTGATTGACAGTTGCATTCTCGGTTTAGCCCTTCGGACACCTTGTTTGATAAACCATCCTTGATGAACCAGTTATAATTATATTCTGAAGTGACAGCATAGTATATGGTTCATAACCTCTAAACATAAAGTAGTACTCCAGCTTTGGAAGTGATTACCTTTTTTTTCCTCACGATGTTTGGTAGCTCTGCTGGCTGTTCCGTTCTGAGATGAATGTTTCTTTTTCAGAATGTGCTGCAGCAACCAAGTAAAGCTACATTAAGCCCTTTAACAACCCACTTGGCCTCATCAACACACTAAACAGCTTCACCAGTGATTCAAAAGATTCTGCAGGTTTCATTAGTGGCGCTGCTGCAGTATAGGAGCTAAACTGAATGACCAGTGTATAGCAGTCGAGTTCACTTCTGACTCCCTAACCTTTTCTCTAAATGTATTTTTATTGTAGAAACGTCTAATATGAGCTTTTTCCCGGTATCAAAAGCAATGTACCCTTGATAGAAAGGAACAACCATCTCTGTGTGAACTGCTATCTTGTGTGGGAAATGTGAACAGTTTTAGGTTGTAACCCCAGTAATATATATGAAATGGATCAGAGGCTTTAGAAGAGAGAGACATGACACTCAAAGAATCTTTAATCGATGACTAAACAAGAATTCTATAAAGATTGCAATTGTTTCATCTGTACAGACAAAGAGCCAGTTGTGTTGGTCACAGCCATATGTCTCTGTTTTATGGCTGTTTGTTAAGATATGAGTAGGTGTACTTTTTATTTTTGTATTCTATAAATTTCTTTACTTATAAGTGGCCAGTTTGTCACAAGGCTAACACAGAGAGAGACACTGAGTGGGATAAGTGGAAGATAATGGATGGACGGACATATTCACATAAGCAGCACATACGTAGTAGAAGTATAAGTTGCAGGGAAATACAGGATTTAAACCTTATCTCAAGCACTGGCCCTTGAGGCATTACTGTGCCTGGCTTTTTGATGAACTTTGGTTGACTTGAGAGCTGGCTCTTTAATATGATTTTATAAATGGCTGGGGTTGCTTTGGGATATTATTGTTTGTGGAAGTGCTTACTGTAACTACGCTTTTGTTTCTCTCTTGTTTTGTAATTAATACAAAGTGCTGCAGCTACAGGGAATAGACTGTCACAATTCCCATTTTGATGTGGCTCTCAGATGCTCTTTATTCATGACGGAAGTGACTTTTATGGAAAGGCAAAACTTGAAATTGTTTTGAATTTGCACTCCTTTGATTGCTAAAACAATGATCTGTGCAATTTGAAGTTTGACTTCCAATGTGAGATAATAACGCAAATGTACTGTATTTTACTGGGTGACAGTAATTGCTCATAAGTGATACTCACTGGTATGACATGCAAATTGCTTTGTATGGTATGACTGGGACTGAGTGCTTCCAGAAATTGACAGCACTTTAACACAGTTTTGGCTTGCAAACAGGCCTCATTAAAAGCAAAGCATTTTTCTGCTTTTTTTGGTTTGATTAAGACAGAAATTGTTGGCTTTGTCATTCTACCAAGAACTTAATGCTGCTGCGGCTGTTATGACTCACGGATGAGTGGACCCAAATGCAGGACACTGGAGACTGAATAATTCAACAAAAAGCAAGCTTTAATAGCTGATGAAAACATTCCTCGGGGTTGAGTAAAAGGAAAGGTATAAATCCTGAAGTCCAGGCATGCACAAAAAAAGCAAAGGGAAAGAGCAAAGGGAATCCACATGACAAAACATACTGTCCAGCACAGGGGAAGACAAGACTATATAGCTAATCACAGGGTTAATTGGGGATGGGGAAGCAGTTGAACAGAAAAGAAACAAATGAGGACAGGGCAGAAGATTGCCAAAGAGAGAAAAAACTAGTAGGTAAAACAAAGCAAAACCCATTGTGCTACAGTAACAGTACAGTAACAGGAGGGAAAACAGTGATTGAGAGCATAGCACAACCAAAATTACTGCAGATGTCTGGAATGAACTTGCATTGCTCTTGAAATGGTTGCTTTACAGACAGGGACCAGATCTGCAACCACTCGGCAATAAAGCAACAATAGGGTGGAGTTAGTCTGCTATCAGTTTGCAGCTGAATTGGATCAAGATGGCACACAATCTCTTTGTAATGATACCACGATTAACTTAATTTAAAAAAATCACAAGTCTGTTGCAAATCTGTCGCCATCTATAGAAACGGTAATTCACATTACACAGAATCAAACGTTACATTAAGAGTCCATCCAAAAACGTAGAAATTTGAAACAGAAGTTTTTCAACAAAGTGCCGTAATTACTGCAGGGTCGAAACTTAACTGCAGAATGGCACAGATGCTTGGAAACCTTGCATTGATATAGCAATGTAACCAGAATACAACCGTTTGGCAACTAGCTGTGAAAAGTCTGCTACTGTAAAGAAATCGCAGACAAGTTGCTCTCATCGGCACAGACTGACTCACATTTATTCGGTGTGGGCTGGGTTTAAATGAGATACTGCAAGACACCCATATTAACAGAATGCCCGCTCTAATAACTTAAAGGCAGTGCTGTTTTATAAGCCCAAATCTTCCTTCTAGTCCCAGACCACAGTTTACCCATATACCTCCTACAAGGAAAAGACTTCATCTTATGCATGTAAATCCATAAGGCAGGGCTTATTATTCTAAATAGCAACATAATATTATGCAAAGACTTGTGGAGACTTTGATGTTCTCTACCTTCCTTTCATCTTAAATTAATTTAAAGGAGGAAAGTTTGATATAGACAATCAGGACTGATCCTCTGCAACCGTCCGATCCACCT
Source organism: Tylochromis polylepis (assembly GCA_015107715.1). Lineage (NCBI taxonomy): Eukaryota > Metazoa > Chordata > Actinopteri > Cichliformes > Cichlidae > Tylochromis > Tylochromis polylepis. Next base: position 38,517 of record VVHJ01054958.1, read on the forward strand.
CCACCACCCTGACCACGGCGCAAACACGTAATCTCGCCTCCCCGAAAGCCAAAGTCCACATTAACATCGTAATAGGAAAGTGTGTTAAAGCAAAGCTCTTGCAGCCTGACAAGAGCGAATTGGATGTCAGAAGGATTCCTGCTCAGTTTAATTGAATCTGCCCAGCACTAAAAAAGAAAATCTGAAGTCAAAATAACCTATTAGATCTATCAGGTAATGTTTTGTTGAGTTTGACAGGTAGCACTGCGCTGCCCTCCCCACTCTCGACTTCATTCCTTCAGGTTGGGTAATGCAGGTGTGTAGGGATGGTATCCATGATGTTTCTCTCTCCGTTTCTATTATTCGTTAATCAATTGCAGCCTGGCTCTTTCTGTTTTCTGGAGCTCACTCAGCAAATCCCCCGTGTAGAACTAGGCTGGAGAAGCATGTGGAGGGGTTTTTAGTGAGTTACTTCAGCTAATGGATGGTGGGGCTGAAGGTCTGCTCCATGTGTGAACTGAATGCTAAGAACTGGACGTTGTTTAGTTTCCAGACTTCAGTATTTCTGTAAATATTTTCAGTAAAAAAAAAAAAGAAAGAAAGAAAGAAAAGAAAGCATTAGCGTGGAAATGAAGGTTGGTGTAATGGTATCAAAATAAGCTAAAAGCACGTAAATGTACCTGTAACATGTATATTATGTTGAATACAAATGTGCTTCATGAATACACAATGAAGCCCAGGTCACGTCTCAGTGCAGCGTTCAGTCATGTGAATCTTCTCTCCAGCAGCCATTCACCTTCCTGGGGCGTAATGTGGGGGGAAAAAATGTCCTCATGCTTTGTCCCATGAAGGACCAATCACGTCATCAAATGGATATTAACTTGGGGTTGTCATGGATCCCTACACATGATCAATAGCTTTCACACAGCATTGCAACCAAGGGCTTTAGGGGACTTGTCCAGTCACAGATGTTTTTTTGTTTTGTTTTTTAACCAAACTCCTGCTCTGAAACTTGATTAACTATCCCCACTGTGTTAATAATTTGTGAAAGTTTGTTTTGTTTAGGCACGGTTGCATAAAAAAAAAAACATTCTAAAGACTTATTTTTCTAATCATGAAACCTCACAACGATACACAAACCAGGGCAAGTAGATTCTTAATGAAAGGTACAATGCTGAATAATTTCTCGTTTGGTACGACTATGGTTATTCTTAATCAATTCTTGATTGCAATCCAAACAGTTATTGTTGTGGCAATTTCGTACAGTGGTTATTAAAATGTCAGCAAGAGACAAAGGAGCCAGACTGAACTCAGGAAAAAAAAAAGTTTTGCTTTGTCTTGTGGGAGTGCAACTATTGAGCAATCAAAACAACACAAATTGCACAGTGTAACGCGTGATGTGTGTCACTACATTAACCCTTTGGTGATAACCCCAAGTCCAACCCTAGGCAATCAATTGTTTTAGCAAGTCTTGGTAATTATAATGAAAAAAATTCTAGTAACTGACATGCATGAAAAACTATTTATTAACTCATTTTTAGCTATTTCTTATTTCTTTAAAAACTAGGGTACAGTTAGGGTCATCACCCATCATGACCATGACCTCAAAGGTCTTACTGTACATGGAGCAAAACATAAAGAGCTCAGCATGTTAATGAAAAACAAATGGCATAAAAGAGACATTAAGATCACTAGTAAAAAACTGAAACTGAAGTCCATGAGGTTTAGACACATAATTTGAGTACAACGTGGAAAATTGTGGTTGAATTGTGACTTTGGTGTCGTTAACATAGGATTGAAGGGTGGTATGTTTTCTGTGTCACAAGCTAAACATGTATCCTGGTCCTGAACAGCTTATATTCTGCATTTTGGTTTAAAATCAGCTGTAAGAATCACATTTTACTATTTCTTATCCTGACAATATGCTCCAAGTGCAATGCAGATTCTCTAAATAACTTATTGAGCCATATGTGTGTGTGTGTGATCACTGAATGAATCAGTCAGGTAAGCTGGTTTGGTCAAAAACTGAATTGGCTTCCTTGATTCTGCCTACACTAAAGGGATAGCACCAGATCTGAGTGCCCTTCTTGAGTACAATTTTTTTTTCCAATTGTAAAGTTTAATAAATGTCATATGTACCCTTACTACATAATAAATGTAGTAAGGATATACTAAGTATTGAAATATATACACTGCTCAAAAAAATAAAGGGAACACTTAAACAACACAATGTAACTCCAAGTCAGTCACACTTCTGTATAATCAAACTGTCCACTTAGGAAGCAACACTGATTGACAATCAGTTTCACATGCTGTTGTGCAAATGGAATAGACAACAGCTGGAAATTATAGACAATTAGCAAGACATCCCCAATAAAGGAGTGGTTCTGCAGGTGGTGACCACAGACCAGCAGCAGGACCGCTACCTCCGCCTTTGTGCAAGGAGGAACAGGAGGAGCACTGCCAGAGCCCTGC
>VVHJ01054961.1:0-23515 GCA_015107715.1 Tylochromis polylepis
CAGGAGTGTTAGAACTCAATGTGGCCCATGAATCAAAAAGTTTGCCCACCCCTGGTCTAGGATGACACCAAGGCTCTTAACCTGAGGTGAAGGGAGAACTGTGGAGTTATCAATAGTGAGGGTGAAATGATTTGCCTTCAAAAGTTTGGAGTTAGTGCCAATAAGGAGGATTTCAGTTTTATCCTCATTGAGCTTAAGAACCAGGATTTTAATTCGGATAAGCATTCTGTAAGGGAAGAGGGTGGGAGGGAGGAATCAGGCCTGCAGGAGAGATATAACTGGGTGTCATCAGCAAAACAGTGAAAGTGAAGATCAAATTTACGGAAAATATTACGAAAAATTTTTCCAAGGTTGCCAAGTGTGGTGCATTCACTGAAGAGGCTGCTTAGTAGTATAGCTATGACTAAACTTGAAGTAGCAGTTGTGTTTTGCTTTTGTTTTATTACTGTGCATTTGGTCAACGCACTTCTCGATCCAGAACTTAATCACTGCTAAGTTGTGTAAAGCGATGTTTGGTCTACCATTACTCATGCAGTCCCTTTCTGTTTGTTTTTCTGAGTGAATCTTCACTAAAGGAATAACGAAGAGAAGAACCAGTAGCAAAATGTATCAATAAAATATTTTTTGTTATATGGTGTACTTTTCCAAGCCCTTCTCCTTTTATTCCTCTTTCTCTGTATAAAAGCAAAGTTGAATTAAATCACTCAAAATTAACAGCTCATCCTTCTTTTCTGATTATTGATGGTGAAATCTTAGATGACAATATTTTGTGACACAGCAGCAAGAAAATGTGTCACCAAGTTGGAATATTTTCTATTACATGTGAGTATATATTTGCCTGTATTCATCTAGACCATTGGGGCTGTTCATTTTCTTGTTACCATTTTAAAATTTTTTTGTTCTGATAGATATTGAAAAATAGAAAATAAAACAGGCTTTAAAGGGTTAAAGTAAATATGTCCTTGCCAGTGAAGTTCCCTTGTCTTTTTATTCAGTGTAGCTGGATGTTGTGGGCCCAGCAGAGGTGACCTGCTGCCATGCTGCAGCATAGTGTTGGTGGAGAAACCGAGTGCGATGCCAGGGGCATCTCTCTGACAAACAGAGCAGATGCCTTACACTAACAAACAGCCCAGCGGGGCTTGGGTGGGCCTCCCCATCAACTCTTCGCTGCTACATCAACTCAAAGTGCTGAGACTGCAGTGGCTGGAGCAAAGACTTTCCGCCCTTACCACACATGACCAGAGCTGACACGCAAAGAAGCCCAAAAGCTTTATTTGTCTGTTGTCAGCTGCTGCTTCTGTCACCTGCAGCTTTGGCACTTGATATGATTGTATTATTAGTCCTGGGCAAAAGACTATTGTGAATATGCAGCCTGTGTTTATCTACACAAAGGGACTATTGTCAGAAGCCTATCCAGACATTAAAGTTAAGCTGTTTATGCACTGTGGGCTGTAGTGGCTATAATCTCAACTGACTGCAGAAAAGTGCAGAGAGATTGTGATTTCACTGTTTTAAACTCAAGCACTCGGTTGGCCTTTATTTGACCAAAAAGATTTAAAGAGGGTGGCCTTTTCTTTTATCAAATTGCCCACATGGAGAATGTTTGTTGCTTTAACGGTTGGGTCAATCCCAACTTCAAACAAGGACACCCACCCTCGCAACCTCATATGAACAAAACCCCCAAACACATTTAGTAAATCCACATGCATACAACGCATAATTGATGCCAACACAGAAGCTGAAATGAATTCTCATTATCAGGAATTCTGGGTTCGGCCAAAGTGCAGAAAAGCGCCTTGGGCTTTGAAATAAGATGCAAACAGACATTTCATTAATCTATCATGAATTTTTCAAAGTTACACCTCTTTAAAGCAGGATTATTATTATTATTTAGTGTCTTGGGTTATGGATAAATTATGAAGAGAAACTGGTGCAGCTACCATGCATTTTAATTAATCTCAGACTGCGGGGGAAGTAAAAAATGACTTTTTATCTGCTGCCAAGTCAAGGACCACCTCCAGCAGTGGAGCAACAACTGCAGGGTTGAGCATTGCACTGTCTCTGCCACAAACTGGGTAAAAATAGTGAGACTCATGCAAAACCTGCCTGACATGGGAAGATGAAAATGTTTTCAAACAAATAACACAGTGCAATGAATCCTAGATTGTCACCCTTTCCACAAAACATGGTTAGTAACTGTAGTCCCACACACATTAGGGCTAAACCCTGCAATTACTCCAGTACCATGTACTTTATAGAGCTGTCATTCTGATCTTAGCACAAGGGATCACTGCAATATTTTCACCCTGGAGACCAAAACATTGTACACACCAGCAATCAATAAATCCATTACTAAATGAATGCAACATGCCTCATTCACCCATTGAGGCTTGTATTTAAACCGGGGCAATTCAGGGTTCAGTATTTTGTCCAAGAATACTTTGGATTACGGATCAAACCACCAACTTTCTGATTAGTAGATGATCTCCTTTTCCACTTGAGATACAGCCACCATAAAGCCACAGAGTGGAAGAAAGCAAACTCCAGGTGTCTTTAGGGATTCTGAGTGTGTGTTTACCAGAATATCAGAGGACCATTAATGCTGAAAATCTGCTTTTCTCTCTAACATGATGTCTTGGAATAACACAGTATTAATATTTTTAGCTCTGTTGTGCAGCTTATTATCAAAAAGAAAAGTCTTAATTAAAATATTTAATTTTAACTACAGACCAATATCTGAACTAACTTTTATGGCCAAAAAACTGGAAACAAGTTGTTCTGTTATCAACAGCACAGCATGGGAATGTGGCAGTGATGTAAAGACCAGACAAGCAGCCTAACACCCAGGAAAGTAGTAAGTAATTATAGATTTTCCTTATTGAAATTATGGACAAGCGTCATTACTGTCTTTTAACATAGTCAATCCCGAGATCTTTAGTCAAAATACAAAGATGTTGTTATTGATTGTAAAGGAACAGTTTTGTCATTATTTAACTCATATTTATCAGAGAGGTCTTTTTCTGTAGCCACAGGGAATACTCCTCTTCATCTGCCCCTATTTGTTGTGATGTAGCTCAAGGGTCTATTTTCAATTTTCAGGAAATACAGTATTCCCTTTTGTGGTTATGCTGATGACATCCAAATTCATTTCTGTATTGAATTGGATGTCAAATACTACATCCAATTCAATACTACAACATGTCAAAGACTGGTTAAATCAAAATGTTCTTATCCTTAATGAAAAGACTGAAATTTGAAAGTTGTATGCCTTTGGATGGGTTAACTGATATCCTTGTCCCTCTTGCTTCTCATTGCTGCCCCACTGTTAGAACTCTTGAAGTGTTTTTAGATAGTACTCTTAAATTAGAGAAGGAAGTACCACAGTTGTTCACACCAGTTTTTATCAGTTATATGAAATTACCAAAATCCTATCTTCATCCCATAGAGCTTGAGACACTTATTTATGCTTCTATCACCTCTAGTTTGGACTAAAGCAATTCTTTGTATTTGGGTCTTGAACACTCGTCTCTCCATCACTTGCAGTTAATCCAAATTGATGCTGCACGTCTTTTATTAGGTATTAGAAGGCATGATCACATTACTTCAGTTTTAGCAGGTTTGCCTGTCCATTTTCATATTGATTATAATATTCACTCAGCTATTTGACCAAGCTCTTCAACTTATATAACCCCAAAAGAGCACTTAGCACTCAGATACTGTGCAGATACTGTTAGTCAACTTTCTTTACCTTCACATTTTCACCTTGGTTTTTAATTTAAATTCAGTTTGATTCCCATCAGGTTTTTTTATATTGTGGTCTGTTGTTAACTTAGTTTCTTTTTTAATTTATTGTATTAATTGTATTTTTTATGTGTTATTTTATTGACTTTATTTTTTTTTATCTACGGGTTTAGCTAGTTTGTTTTAAACTAACTTGTAAAGCCCTTTGGTCAACCTTGCTGCTTTGGTCTACCTCACTCTTTTTGCGCTCTCCAATAGCTTCCCATAGTCTGCTTTTTATGCTTGTCTCTGTATGCTCTCCTTTTGTTGTTTTGTTTTTGTTTAGGCTGCTGGGGCTTCCCATGATACACTGAGCATTTCTTCTTCGCTCATCTCCTTACACTCTCTACATTTAATCATTAATCATTAGTTATTATTAATCTCAGGCATTTTCCCTCGTGTACTATTTTCCCTTGTGTTTGTAAATAAAGTCTTGTTAAGCGTGATTCCTGCTGCCCCTGTCTATCTCTGCAGTTGGGTCCACGTTTACTGGCCTCCAGGCCCACCTTGACAGTTTCTTCCTGTTAAAAGGGTGTTTTTCCTTCCTACTGTCACAAAGTGTGACATTGTTGGGGTTTTCTCTCTGTTAGTGAAGGGTCTATATCTTACAACATAAAGTGCCTTGAGGCGAATGCTGTGATGGAGATGGAGCTTAAACTATGGAGTCTCATTCGGGTCTAAAAAGAAGTAACTGTGATGATCTACAGATGTTGCTTTGCATTGCTCTGAACTGTGACACTACACTACACTGCAGAAGAATCACTACAGCTGCTCTGCAAAGGAATGTATCCTGATGTGATGGATGTGAAGTGTCAGAATATCTGCCTGTGTCTCCCTTTGCTCCATTTGGCCACTGAAGAGACATAAAAAAATCTGATCAGTCTGTAACCTTAGATGAACATAATAGACTTATTTCAGGTAAATTACCCTCTTTGGTGTTCATACCACTTAAGTATGCTTAAAGAAACAGCTGACTATAAGCATCAGTCAGAGCAAGGATTACACCTAGGCCCTTTTGTTATGTTCAGCAGCAACTGAGAGCTATCACATGGCAGTCTTTGTCCTTTTATATTCATGAAAGGCACCCTTTTCTCATCTGAAAGACAGACTTTCCCAAGTTACAGGGGCAATGTGTTACCTGTTGAGGCATCTATGGCAGCAGCATAAACTGAATTTGATAAATTTGATAATACTCACTGCATTACCTTTTTGTTAGTGATGAGCGATGACTCAGTGTGGTAGTGTTCCTATTATTATGTCTCTCAACTGGTATCAACATATCATATTGACTAATTGTTAGTAATAAATTAAACTAATGTTAGGTTATGGCTCTTAAGCTAGCATGATAGCACTCGGTGCCACTGCTGAATTAATTTCTGAAACTTTTAACTGGGTGGGTTACTATTTTCTGATTACACAAAATAAAAATTTTGAACAAAAAAGAAACTACCACTAGAACATCTTATAATTTTGTAGGCCCATACGTAGATCAGAGACTGGAGTGGTAATTCATCTGCTAATGCTAGCACTTCAGTTTACACTGTACATTCACAAAATACACGTGCAAACAGCTATTAAATGGGTCCTAATGGATTAAAAAATACTAGAAAACTGAAGCATAAACTTCTTGAATAGTTGAGAAATCAATTGCATTGATTCAAATAAACTGAAGTAAAGCTTTAAATGCACTTCTAGTATTTAATCAGTTGCGTCTTTTTTTTTCTACATGCGTACATGCACAGAACATTGTACACTGCGTTTTTAATAGTGTAGTGACAGTGGTTCTAATGTTGTTCCTGGATCAACATAATAATGTTTGTCCAGGATCAACACTGTATCTGACCATTCACTTTGTTAGGGTTAGATTTGCGACTTGGAAAAAACTACTGATGTCCACGCAGGAAAAAATTCAAAAAATGGGGTGGTTAGGATTGAGGGTTAGAATGTGATGGTGGTCAGGGTTTTGGCTCTATAGATAGGGTTTGGAATATGGGGTTAGGGTTACAGTTCGGTGAGTGGTGTGATGGTGTTTCCATGTTGCAAAACTATAACATCACTAAAATGTGACTGGTCAGCCATTAATGATGCCATCATGTTGTGTAACTAAATGTGTAGGGAAACAAAAAACAACTCAACTAAGCCCTATTTTAAGGAAGATGTTTAAAGGTTGTTTTTTTTTTTAATTTTCATCAGGTCTTGGTGATTTAATACATATAGTTTTTTATGACTATTTTTTTATGATCATTGTAGTTAAAGTTTTGGCTTTCCCCCAGGTCATTTAAATAGGACCTTCAAAAGAACTGCCCAATAACTATCTTGAGACATTATCAATATGGCAGCAGAATAGTATGGCTTGGATCAACCTTAGAACCAAGGTGTAAATCTAAAACATTCAAAGTTAGCTTGGGCAGCCAGATTTCTCAAAGTGAAATAACCATTGGAGGTGGTTTGGGAAGTTGAGAAGCTGTGAAGAGGGATGTCTGGACTTTGGTCAGCCTGTTGCCTTAACTTGATAAGAAGCAGAAAATAATGGGTTGATGGATGGCTCTCCTGACAAAGAAAACATCATCTGAAGGGTTTGTTCTATTTCATTCTGAGAAAACGAACTTGTTGTCCCCTAAGATCTCAACAGGTGATCTCACCAGCTCTGTCAGCACAGTCATCATGATCATCAGTCGAGAGAGTATCTAATCAGAGGAGCTCTTGTCAGTCATAATTCATTCGGTTAGAATTTATGTAAAGCTCTTTTTTTTTTTTGTGGTATTTGACATTACTGAATTATGCAATTCTTTTTCAGACCATAATGAGAAAAGTTAAATTTGTGCTCTCCACATGCAAGGCTAGAGGTAAGGGAAAGGAGTGAAATAAGCTTGAGAATCACCAATTCCCTACACTGACAAATTGCAGGCTGTGAGCTAAAACTGCATTGTTCTAATCTGCCCAAATGAACCCTGATGAGAAAACGGTTCCAGAGTCTGAACAAACCCAAGCTAGGGGCAAATATACTTTCACCAAAAAGACAAGCAAACACCATTTGATAGAGGCAGTTGTTTCATTTATACATTTAGCTGTCAGCATTCCTACATGTCCGCATTACAAAATGACAAACTAATCAAGTACCATGGGAACAGGGTGAACCTGGGAGCCATCCGTAGCTGTATGGAGGTCAGGACTGGGAGACTAGGAAAGATACTCTCCGTGCCTCACTCTGTTTCTAATAAGTCATCAAGTACCATCCTACAGGCCTCCTAAGTTGTTAAGCTCTTGCTCAAACATGATCCTTGCCATGTTGGTGATTTGCAGGACAATTGGTCCACTAGGGATGTGAAAGGGTCAGGCTGAGGTGCTTGTTTGGTCCCATGTGCTAAAGCTGTCACACAAGCAGCTCTAATCTCCCTCTAACCATGCTACTGGCCACCTAGCCAGGAAGGAAATTTTACTTCACTTTTTCCCAGATGACGTGAAAACTCCAGCTTGGCTTGGTTTGAATTGCAGTGAAATACAAAACTCGAAATGACTATCTCAATATTTGAAACTGCATTCAGTTTGCTGTGTTGACAAAAAAAAGTTCCTCTCACTAATTGTTTACTTAGTGAAAAAAGACAGCAGGAAATCAGTTGTCATATCTGGTACTTTAGCAGCATGGCCGCTGTGTTTCAGACTTGGTTAACTACAAAATTGTTGGAAGACCTAATTTGAAAGCTTAACATAGATATCCATGTGCTCTGGTAACATAGTGTCATGGCAGTTAACAGCTATTGAGTCTGTTGAGTTATTTTGCTGAAAATAAATTCAGCCCAATCTCTTTTTTTGTTTTTGTTTTTGTTTGTTTGTTTAATTTATTGCAGGTTTCACTGAATATAATTTATTGATACTTGTCAAGGACAGAATGATATCTTTCTGGGTTAAAAAGGCAAAAAAAAATCGATGTTTAGAGGCTGGAGTAGTTGGTGGTCATTTTCCCCTTCACCTTGGAGTTTAACATGGAACCAGTTATTTTTTGTCAATAATTTGACACTTTAAGGTGGAAATTTAACACTTCACAACTAATAGCAGTCCATTTATTCTCATATTTTGCTAGCTTCAAATCACCATGCTAATATACTATGGTATGAGAAAAGAAAATTCTGTAATAGCAGGCAATCTGAAAATCTTGAAGACTTCAATCATGGTTAATTTAGTGGCTCCACTAGTTATTGGTAGAAAATAGAAAGTAGAAAAATTAGGCATTGCTGTTTTATTAAAAAGAAAATCCGGGAAAATTGCCCTTTTCCCATAAATCTGTGATCTTTTCGTGGTGCACAAATCATGAGTCTGCCAACAGCAGAACCCATGGAAGTGAAAATGAAAGATGTTTACCCAGCTCAGTAGTTGGAGATGTACAGCCTAATCCCTGCAGCTTTTCATCTAACAGCTTACTTTAGCTGTTCCTTGTTGTTCCATGACCACCTTTAATGTTACTGAGTTTTGCTTGTAGCTCGAAGCTCACTGGCAGGAATCACCCCATTTGCATGCTGGTCTTAGACTGAAGGGTATTTGAAGCCTTCACCTCAAGCTTCATCACAGTGCAGTACTCACTGAGAAAAGCAGCTTTAGCAGGAATCTGCTTGTATGACATAAAGCAAATGTATAGAGCTTTTAGCAAATTTCATACAGGAATATGTGCTGAATGTATAGCCAAGTATGGAAATGTTACTATTTTACACTAATATGGAAAAACAAATAAGCAATGGAGTTTTAGGCACTGCTTTTCATGTTTTTCTGCCAATTGGTAGCTATTCTAGTCCAGAGAGTAGGCCTAGAAATGACATTAATTGAAATGGTACTGATTAGGCATAAGTACCACACACAACTCAAGAAAACTCACTTTTCACACGGTTCTTAAGTTTTACCATATAAGAAGTCATATTCCCATTTACAGTTAAACAGGTGATTTTAATTAAATTTAGCATATTTTCCATAGACAAATTATATACACAGAGCTTAGCATCTGTCTTGGAGCGATTGATGAGTGATTGATCAGTTGATGTGTGAATTTAATCATGCTACAGTTTTAGACAGAAACTGCAGGTACATATACAAAAATATATACCTTCAACAGTATTCACTCACCCATCCAAATGATTGAATTCAGTGTTCCAATCACTTCCGTGACCATAGGTGTATAAAAAGCATGTGGGCATGCAGACTGTCGCTCTCAGGAGCTCAGTGAATTCTAGTGTGGTACTCTGATAAGATACCACCTGTGCAACAAGTCCAGTTGTAAAATTTCCTCGCTACTAAATATTCCACTGTCAAGGCCTTAATCTGCTTGGTGCAGAACATGTCACTGTTGTAACCATTACAATGCAGAAGAAAATTGTGTTGTTTCCACTGTAAAGTGAACATGTAAAGGTAATTTGAATATTTTATACATCAAAAGCAAAACTGAATGATTAGGCCTTTTTGCCTCTGATTAGCATTGATAAAGAAATTATTGACAGACTGCTGCCTCAAAATAATGTTGTTTTCAGGCACGTGATGCAAAACATACATGTAAGCTAAAATTGACTCCATATGGATTATTTGGCTGGAACAAAGTGTAATATATTCTAAAGATGTCAAATATTTAACAGCACAGTAAGAAAAGTGCATGTTGTGATGAATTACATCTTGAAAGACACCTGACTGTGTGAGAAATATAAAGAGACTGTGATGTAAACATTCTTGTAATTTCTGCTTCACTGACAGCATCTTTGCCTTTTCACTGGATGAGCTACAGTGTTTCTTCATGTGTTTTATAGGCTGCCATAACTATTAACATCCACTATGACTATTTTGGCTATGTTTTGTTTCTTGGGAAAAAACACACACTGGCACCTGCAGGGCTACAGATGAGTTTGCTGATGTAAGGGGCTGGATGACCCCAACCTTCATAAGACCAGGCATGACCTCCACTGTCTTTTTATCTTGCCCATACATTTTGAGTGAGGGATCATAGGTTCTTATTTGGCAAGCCCGTTTAGCTCCCGCAAAGCCGCCACTGGCCTTTGGCTGGAGGAGCCTCTAAAACACAAGCCCTTCTGAACAGGGGTCTGCGTATTAAAGCGCAGGTTTTGCAGGAGGCAGCCCTTTCTCTGTGACAGTCCCTGCCCCAGAGCTTGACGTGGTGTCAAGCCCAGGTGCCTCGGTGGCTCAGCTCCTCTCTGCATTCCAGACAGGCCAGATCCAGGCTCTGACAGGCTCGGTCTGTGGGGAGAGGCTGAGTCCAGACGCTGCTTTGACCCTGCTGCCCTTCTGTATGTTGTTTACCTTCAGGTGTTGGCACCTGCTGAAGGGAAAAAAAATAAAACGGGGATGTCTGTTTCTACCTTTCCCAGACAGGAATCAGAAATTGACAATGCTGGGGCTCAAAGCACCTCAGCCAGACAATGTGGGCCCTGTGGGGCTGCCAAGAACTGACTGGAGCTTGACCATAGCTTAAGCAGGCTCTCAAGGCCAAAGGCCCCTGGATCCACTTTTTTTTATCTGGCCAAGAAAAATAATATTTTAATCAGTTGAGTTATCTCTATTGAAGCTTTAAGAAAAAGAAAAACACATTTGACAAAACATAATCTTAAACTTGTGTTTTAATTCATGTGTTTTTCAAGTGTATAATGAGCAGCTGTCAGGTCAGGCAGCATTTGAAATAACTTGAACTACAAACAAACCTTCAATTACTTCTAGAAAAGATAAGAACCCAGCCATGGTGGTGATCTCTGTAAGCTCACTCTAAATAACTGTCTGTGTGGGAAGGCCCAAACTGCCACCTTGTTCCACCTTACTTCAGTGCTTTTTTTTTAGTAGCTCTATTTGATATAATTTTCTAGCATTTTGTCTAACAATGTGGCATCTAAATGAGAATGGAAAATACAATGCAGATTTAAATGCATCTGGCCTTTCAAATTGAAGGTTAAAAAGACTGGACAGCAATTACAGCAAACATACTTCCTTGCTGTCAGTTTACTGCTCACTGCTTCTTTCTTACCAAGAATTAGTGCATGAGTAATTATGGAGAGTTTTTCAACAGTAGCGTAATTATGCACAGCCTTTTAAATGACGGACAAATCTGTTGCATTATGTTCATTGTTTTGCAAATGTGGTTGATGATTCTGTTATCTGTCTCTTGCTCTGCAACACCTGTTTTGTATACTTAAAACAAACCCTGACATGGAATTATGAGTGTGGCAATCAGCTGAATCATGAATACTATTCAACCTCTGAAAATAGTCAGCTAATGGCTGTCCATGGGTGATTTTTATTTTTCATAGGCATAGTCTGAATGTCAGCTATGTGGGTGGCACACGCCAAACCAGATCTAAGTGTGGATTTTGAATTTATTGCTATCTGACTTCTGTATGCAATGATGTACTGTAAGAATATTCACAAAATTGGCACATTATATTCATAATGTTTTATGCTATGCTCTTAATGACTGTAAATAGATATTTGCAGTGAAGTTTAGAACCTAGTTTTCACAATAATTTCTATTCATTTATAACCTATAATCATTTTTATGGTATCATTCATTGTCACATTAGTGTGGTTTTTTTTTTAGCTAATACTGAGATAGACTCAGGACACTGGAGAGGAATATGTTTGAATTTTACATTAATCTATTAATCAGCAAATATACCTGTTCACATGGTTAGTAATGACAGCTCAATAACACGATAACATTATTGTTGTTATTGTATTTTAGGGTGATATTTAGTATAAAATGAAAAGTAACCACAATCTCAGACCTTGACAGGCACCATTATTACAGTATGACTGAGAAAAATCACCCACGCTTCATCGGTGGGTAAGTGTAAAAACTGCCATAAAAAGAGCCAGAATGACTTATCTCTTACATCCTCTCAGAATTTGGAATAAATTTTGTCAAAGCTAACATGCAGAGGTAGGGAATAAGCTGTGTCTCTACCATTACATACTTGTAAAAGCCATTCTGTAGTCTTCTACAACAAACTGGTCCATCTGCACTTGTGTCATAGTCTTAAACAAAGACCAAAGGTGAGAAAGGAGAGTTGTAGAGTCATTTGGATTGTTCTTTTTCTTTAGTTGTAGTAAATTCAAATAACAAAAAAACAAAAAACATATCCTATCTCAGCAAACATATTCATCCTGGAGTCAAAGTCAATAACCGATTAAATGTATTAAAATAGCCTCTTCAGTCGTTCACTGTTCTCTTATAGACAGAAAATAGCTCCTTAGTTTTATTCATTGGTTTCTATCAGAAAGTAGTTGGTAAAGTATGTGTCAAAGTATTTTATTCCCTAACATATACTCCCACACAGAACAAGAACCATGTCATACACCAAGCATTGAATAGCATGACTCACAAAGAGAAAGAAAAGGAGAAAAATCCCATCTAGAAAGAAATCTTAAGCAGATGCATAGAATCAGGAAAATCCCCCAGGATAAGCCGTTACGGTGTGAAAAGCTCTCTATGGTTATGAGCTGAGAACACACTGCCTTTATTAAACATGGGTTTCATCTATGACAGATCTAGAAAGGTATTTCAGAGATGCACCACAGGTTACATCTAACTCAGATCCTCCTTTACGAGATATTCATTGCTTTTAAACCGTGGCAGCAGAGAACTCATGCTCTAAATCTTGCCCTTAGTATTCCAAGTTCATGTTTGATATCATATTTACTACTTGATATGTGGTCAGTGCACACCTGAGCTCTAACAGGCTTACATTTCTCACCAATGTCACAGCCACTGGATCCAAGAATCTTTCTGAGCCAAAGTAAGGCACAATCATGGCAGTGTATGTGAATCCTCAATTTCCTCTGTGAAACTGTGAATGTTGCACTTTTCCAAGGAATTCACTTTATCCACTTTATTACAACTTATATCTTGATTAGTTATTCAGGGCAGTAATTCCTATTATATTTGCTGACTAAGGCCCATATACATAATCTGATAAAAGTCGTAGGGATAATATTTTAAGGTAGACTAGGTACAGAAATGTAAGTCAGACTGTTTATCATCTGCTTGGATCAGGACTGAAATATGTTGCCAACGACTGAATGGTTTGGTCTGAAATTTGGTTCTGTAATACAGAATTCAATCTCTAGTTCTTAGTGGTGCCTCAGAAGGTAAAGCTTTTTCCATCCAAGCTGAAATGTACCATCTGTACATTTTAAAATGTCCTTGTTAAATACACAAGAACCCAAAAGCTATTTTTTGTGTGTGTAATAGAAAATATGCTGCGTGTACTATTTATAGCTCCACAGCTCCTTACAGCTCCTTAAGGACCCCAAAAAATGCAGTTCATTTGCTATGATTTTTCTCAACCACTACTAGCAAATTGACATTGTACGTGGATGGATGGATGAAAGAAATTCTCCTGGTCCTTTCTTGATAAGTTACTTTTTAAGTATTTACCCTTAAATATTTACTCAGACTGTCAGATCAAAATTTAGAGCTTGTAAAAGTGATTTCCAGTAACATTAAACAGAACTGGTCAAGGTCTGGTTTACAGCAAAAATTTTAATGTTGCAAAAGAAGAGAAATAGGTCAAATCAAATTATTATTTATATTTAATGATCAAATTCAAATCCAGCAAAACAATTGGAAAACATGGTATTTATTCAGTCAGAAGCTTTTGACTGTTAGTATCAGACCATAAAGACAGTAGTATAGCTCTTAATAATCATTTTGAAATCCTTGTGTAACTTGTTTGACAAAATATAATTAATGGCATAATCTTTTATTATATTAGCAGAAACAGCAGTTTCTGCTAATAATGAATGTGTTTTGCATTGCTTTGATGACATGATGACATGACAGTGCTTTGATGGTATATCCTGCCATTACGTGTCATATTCTTATCATAACATGTCACACTTAATACCACCCTGTGTCACTGCCTCTGAGTGCACTCAGGCAGTACCTAAAACAAATTATTAATATACAATTGTAAGAAAATGGCTGATGCAAACTATTGTTTGAAGCTATTATTATTTACACTTTGTAATCCATATTTTCATTGACAATGTCAATGAAAATATGAAAATATGAACCAAGCTCTCTGATGTCTGTTTGTCCGCTTCTGTTGTTTATCACAAGATCCCAAGTACTACTTACTTGGAGTCAAAGCTGCTACTTCAGTGTTAGGTATCAGCTTTTTAAATTTCACTTCCCTGCAAATTGTTCCGAAAGTCATTTAAACACTTTTAAACTTTTGCACATATTTCATAGGCCCACGTATTCTATATTATTGTATGTTGAATAAGGACAAGCTGGTTGTTAGATGTTACAGTGTGAGAGGTTTTGGAGTGGTGACAAAACTTTTGTTTTCCAACTTATTTTTTTTGCCCCTAATTATACCTAAGTGAGAGCTTTCAGACCACCTGGTATCATCCTCCAACACTGTATCAAAGCACAATAAGTTCATCATAAACATGTCTCTATTTGAATTCTCCCTTGCTCCAAGTACAACCTCAGCAAGCCCTGACTTGGCTTTTTGAAAGCTATACAGGGACTTTGGGACTGCTGCATCTAGTCTGGTCTGTAAGAGCTTACAGAAGAACTACTGTATCCAATCTCAGCTAACCCTGCGGTTTCTCCAATATGTGCAGATGACCTCAGGATTTAATAACCTTATTTGCCTATTTAGTTCAAGCCATGCAGCCAACGCCAAAGTTGTAAAGGCAAAGCAGTGATTTATTTAACCAATTAAACTTGGGGATAATTAGGTGGAGACAATGAGGGAGCAGTGTTGGGAATTTGTCCAGTATGCAGAGGTTAATGATAATCCTCTCTGAGATAAGTGCTATGTGACCAATGGGAGTTCATACTGGAGTGCCTGTTCCAGCAGACATCACTGGGGTCTCTGAAGTGCATAAATTAGTACTGGCCAACCGTTTGGCTGATATAATGTAAGCCCCAGATGACACGCTCATTACTGTAATATCGTCTCTACACGACAATGCACCCTTCTTCTTATTTGATCATGTTTATTTCAACCTGAATAGTTCTGGTGTTTTTCTTTGTGTTTTGCACCAAATTGTAAATAATGGAACATGAAAACACAATTATTCTCTCAGTGCACATGGTGAGTATGAATTAATTCAATACAGAAAAATGAGGCCTTGAGTGTTGTGGAGCAGACTAACTAAACATCACTGACTTGCTTTTGCAGAGTTCAACATTATTGGCAGAAATGTGTGCATTATTAAATAATCAATCAAGTTAAGTGTTATTTTTTTTCTGCATTTGTTCTTTCCACAGAATTTTAGTTAATCACATTTAGTGAAATAATAATACCCAAATTACAACATCAGTATCAGATGCAATCATATTCAGAGAACTGGGTCAAAGTTTAAGTTACTCTTACATAATCAGAATTAAAAGTCAATTATAGTGTTTAAAATAATAGTGGGTAATTTAATTCATTAGCTGACAAATGTGCAACATCCTTCCAGCTGTATATTATCACTGCTGCAGTGGGCTGAAAGCCTGGCATGCTTTATTTGGATGTCAACAACCTTGTTTAGTTTGATCCATTTTTTGACATTGTGTAAATGGCATAAAAATCATCAGATCAGCATGCAGGCTCTTAAATTGCACCGCTGACAGAGAAACCTTAACTAGCGCGTTGACACAGAATCATTTTTGTTTTGTAGTTTAAAACCATCCTTCTAAGCATTATGTTTATTAGTGAGGCACTTGTGTCTGCTTGAACATGTATGGAGGTATACATGTATCCCTTATATTATGTAACTGAGTTGTCCATGTAGTTCTTTATGCAGGGTTGTTTACTGTTATCATGCACAACAAAAAGCAGCTAGTATGCCCAGTTCCACATGGGGAATAAATATAATGTGAATGAACCATATTTATTTTTACCTTATAACTACAGGAACAAAAAATATATACATAAAGAATAGTATGAGGATGGAAACTGCTGGGTAGCCTTGAATTCCATGGCTCTCTGTGCGTATCCTGTGAATCAGGTTTATCTGTCTCACTATGAATGGTTTGAAAAGCAGACATGGTGGATCGCACCCACCTGCTTGGAAAGTGATTTGCTACCCAATGTGCAGAAGCTCAAGTATTTCAAATTGTTGTTTACAACTAAGGGTAAAATATGACACTGACAGGCAGACTGATGGAGGGTCACCATTAGTGATGGCACTCAACATTGTGGCAGACTTGCAAAGCTTTCAATTTGCCAGTCAATCTGCCTACACACCCTTTACCTATGGTAATGAGCTTTGTGTTTTGAAGGAAAGAATAGGATTTTATATACATCGAGCCAAATATATCAGCCTTAAAGATACAAAAAACTTGAGCTGAACTCCAGAACTGCTTTAGTTCCTTTCCTTCTTGAAGTGATGCAGGCATAGGTATGTATACTGAGGACTTTGGTCATAGTAAAGAACAACAAAGTGTGGTGATAAACAGAGCTGCCACCAGTATTCATGCAACATCAGTTCAAAGAATTTCCACACAAAAGACTAGCAGAGACTACTACTAACAATTTAAAATGCAAATGACTAACTATGGCAAAAGGTATTGCTGATTGACATATGAGGGAGTGGTAAATACAGTCATGTGAAAGAGAGTCTTTCACAGGGCTGCATCGATTCTTATGAAGGCTGACTACATCCTTACTATGTACTTTGGAATTAACAGGGTAAGTAGTAGCTAGGTACTATTAATCAAATGCACATCATTAATTGATCATCAGCAATTTGCCCACCTTTATAAAAACAGACATTTTTATATTTTGCTGATCTGGTACATCCTACTGTGTGTTAACAGAATGCTACAATCCTCCCAGTAGCAGATGTCCCAGTAAATTTATCCCAAGGTCAGACTGTGCAATGCTCAGAGAAATCGCCAACTCCTGGCTCTAATGCTGATGGGACGTGCCAAAAAATGAGAGTGACTCAACTTTATCTTTAGAACTTTCTACTGTATTTTAAAATAATCTGGTGGTTATTATTATGTATTTTAGCACTTAAAATCTTCCTTACTAGCCTTAGACAAGCAGTAGCCAATGAGAACTTTGTCAATGAGAACCTTTAATGGTTAAGAACCAATACCTGATTTTAATTATACCTCCCTGTGAGTAAGCTTCAAATGTAGAAAGATGGCAAACCATGCCATGTGATTGGTCTGTCATAAACACTATACCAGATTATTTTTTTGTCAAATCAGCAAAATATGTTTTTCAACCCTCATCTGTTGTCATAATCTTTAGGTAGTGGTCTGGCAAAAAAGAGCTTCCTACATCACAACTAGAGGTGAAGTAGGCACAGCTTATTTTGTGTCAAAGGAAAGCAAGCGATTTTAGTTTCAGGACACATTCTGGGCAACTGCAATTAGAGGCAATGGTGTAAGACAACTGTCACATTGCTTAATGGTATAAAGGGCAACACTGTTGTCTCACAGCAAGAAGATCCTGGACTTGAATACACCATTTGGCCGAAGCCTTTCTGTGTAGAGTTTGGATGTTGTCCCTGATTCTAAATTGCCCATAGATGTCACTCTGTATGAGCCCTGTGACAGAGCTCACCCTACATAGTAGCAGAGCAAACCATTAAACCACAAGGAAAACAATCAAACTAAATACAAAGAAAACCTCTTCTCCTTACTCTCACCGTCAGATAGTTAGATCCACTTGTTAGGGTTGTGGATTATAATGAGCTCCACCTTCAGCCTCCTGTTTTACCAAACCGGGAAGTACCAGAGCAGCGATGACAACGAATGGAAACTAAATGTTGAGGCTATCATTTGGAATACAGTGTGGTGTCATAAAGTATGTTGAAACAAATTAACAATACTCCATAACTCCAGGAACAAAACAAAAATTCACTTTAATATGAAGAGAGTAAAAGCTGATTTGTTGGGTGCAGTAGATAATTATTACCAAACTGTTATTTCAGTTGCTTTGCTTTTGCTACGACTATAACACTCAGTTACCCACTGAATTATTGTATAATTGTTCTACAGTTTAAATCAATAATACATGATTTTGTAACCATTATAAGCCTTAGTTCTGCACAGAGCACTGACAAGGCTCTCTCTGTCTGGAACACGTCATTAATTACAGTCTCCTGCTGTCCCCACCTTAGCAGTAAAATACCATTATGTGCTAATGACTAAGCAAACATGTCAATACCTTATCCCAGCTGTTGAGGATCTACAGTATTAACACCTCTGCAGCCTAAGTGGTGAGTCACATCTTGAACCAAATGAAGGAAGTGCCCACCCCGGTTTTCCTGTTACTTGCTTTACAAACAAGGATAAACACCACTTAAAAGCAACAGATGGATTTGAGTCAGAGCAGACAAGTGAGTAAGGGAGCGATCATGTTGTAGAGCTGCATCACCAGTGCATCAGCTACTGTTACATTTCAAATACAGGTTTGGACTGGTCTAAAATAAAGGGGAAAAAATCAGACTTTTATGATGGATTCCATGCTGTGGGGGAAAAAAATGACATCATGTGTTTTGCATTACTCAGATAAACAGGGTGCACCAGTCTGCTCATCATGACAGGTTATGTGATGCTCTGCTGAGTACTGATTTTTAACACACACACTCCAAGTAGTATATTTAAATATACTACTATATCCACAGTGAGCACACACATGGATATGGGGGAAGGAGCGGAAACCACAGGTAAAAAGAGCAGTGAACTAGGATAAATAACTAGGTGTGCATTAAGCTGTGAAAATGTTCCACATTATCATTTTCAGGTCAACTGAAAACAGCTGCATCTTCTCTTTTTTGTCCTATTTACAGTCAAACAACAAAGCTGCAGCACAGTAAACATCTGGTAAGGTGTGAAAAAGAACAAAATCTTATTTCATCGTTGGGATGTTGCCTGGCAATATAATGTTTATAATGCATACTTACAGATCCATATGCTGAAAATATCTCAGTTCCTACTTTGGTATCTTCTTTGGAGGAAATGGATAACAATAACAGGGAGAGAGAATTTTTTTTTTTAGTGAAGGCAATCATTTAATCATGATTAGATCATGAACAAAAACTAAATCCATCAGTCTGAAATATTTCAGTTCTTGTCTGAACATGCAAATATTACAGCTTTCATCAGACTAGTGTGCTTTAACTAAGTGTTAACAGCTCCACAGTACGGGGAGATTGCCAGCAGTGTGGTTTTTGTCTTCGTTTCACGCTTGCAGAGGTGGCAAAAGTACAGACATTATGTAATTAAGTATAAATACAAATACTTGTGTTAAAAATACTGTGATAAAAGTTGAAGCACAGAAAAAGTACAGACTCTGAAATGTAGTTAAAGTGAGAAAGCAAAGAGTAGCTCTTTGGAGGATTTTTCTACCAGCTATTTTTGTTAAATAATTGTACTACTAATAAAGCAATATTAGTACATGGGAATACAAACTTTACTTCAGTCTAAATTCTCAGCTTGAACACTGTTATGTGGAACATGAGCACAGAAAAAGTTGTTGATGAGTGACTCAACAACTTAACAGGAAAACGAGTATAAACAAGTGTTAAAGTGGGATTCAGCAGGTGGGGGAACTCTGAGATTGTAGTAGCTTTCACCACAGTACCACATACTAACTTGTTTATCCTTCACTAAACCGCAGTATTTTCATGCAATCATTAAGTATTATAGTATACTTTAGTTTGTTTTGTAGTTAAATTTCCACATTATTAAAAAAGAATAAAAGTAACTTCATATCATACACAGATGTAATATCTGATTTTAATAAAACTAGGTCATTACATGGAAGCTTTAAATTTTAAAATTCCAGTTTATCAAATGCCACCTAGCAGTTCTTACCTTTAAATATAACCTCTGTTCTTCCATTCCTGCCCTGTCTTTCTTGCATTTTTCTCAATTTCTGAGCAAAGTTATCTCATATTCTTTTCTATACCGCAGCTACACTTTCAAGCAGTAGGCAAACTCTGTGTTTGCTGATATTTGGTAAGCTGTTAGAGATGTTGAATTCAATATTACCTGCTACAGCACGTTACTCCCTTTATGGTCGTGTGACCACAGCTTACGGACATTTGCATTACAAATGCTGTTCCAACCCACTTTAATCAACTTTAATTTAGTATAGCCTTATGAATGATGTATAAATTATATGGTTTTGGTCCTATTATCTCCTTGCACGTGATAAGCCCTGGTGATTGACACACAAATAGGATTGTCTTTTATGCATTCATTTAGGTTTAAATTGGTTTTATGTCTGAAGGCATGCAGAGCTAGGAAATAAAAACTTTCCACAAAACCTAAAGTAACAAGCCTGTTACGAAAATGTAAGGAGTGAAAATTGCAGATTTTTGTGTAAAGATAAAAGGAGTAAAAAGTTGTCAGAAATAAATAAAGTACAGATACCCGTACTACTTAAGTACAGCAAAAAAGTATTTGAACTTAAATACTTCCCTCTTTGCTAAGAGGAGACACAAATCTGTTTCGGGTTATGTCAGGAACGGCATCCAACATAAAAATCTGACAAACCAAATATGTGAATAAGGGAGCAGACAAAAGAAGTTTCTTTATGTACTTTTAGGTACTTATTATGTGATGCTTTCTATACTAAGTCATTGCATGAGAAGGTTGCTGTTGTGGCCATCCTCAATATTATTAAGCTGCTTCCCAGACAGAATGTTGGCCCACAGTCGGGCATTCTCAAGCTCCACTGTTTTGGAATGCAGAAGGCAATAGTAGTTAGTCGTCTGCTCTGGAGAGCCACTGTGAGCTTGACAGTCACTCTACCCAGAATTGTTATGATCATTAATGGCATGTCTTTCAGGAGAAATTCTTCCTTTCATGCTGTGCCTACTTTACTGTGAAAGACCAAGCTGATGTTTTGTTTTGTTTTTGTTGTTGTTGTTTTTTTAATTTGGGGAGATTGAATTGTAAAAGTTTTGTTTTAAAAAAGTTCAGTTTTGAAAATCATTTTAGTCTGGGGAGAAACTGATGGGAAAAATGCATTTACAAATTTACCCAGCTTAATGTGGATTTGCTGAGCAGGGAAGTCCTGGGAGAAGTGAACCCTTCCTTTACCTGATGCAGAAAATGTTCCATAAACAGGTCTCGACCTTCAGGCAGCCAGCTTCTATAGGTCAGGCTGCACCAGCCCAAACAAACAAAGGAAGTGCTGTGGGAGGTGGTGCTGCATGCTTACTCTCAGACACACATAGATTTCCTGACTGTAGGACTTCCTGAACATCTCACAGCAACAGGAATGCAGGCGAAGACATTTGAAAACATATAACTACTGAGACTCCTTTTTTAAAATCAATAGATAAAGATCACTGACTAATAATAACTAATGTATTTATACATTTTAGAAGAACAGGAAATTGCTGAGCGAATGCTGTGATTTTGCAGGTGCCAGCTCACTCATTAATTCTAAGCACATTTACAAAAATGGCACAATCTGAATAAAAATGATCATCTGTTCCTTATGGCAGCAATTAAAAGAAATGAAATTATTGCAAGTGATAATCACCCAACAGTAGCTGGCAATGGTTATAATAGTCACTGACTTTTAACCCCCATTTTCTACCATCCACTGCATTTCTATTACTTTGTTTTTATATTTGTAACAACCAATCAAACCCATGAAAGCTAGCACTTTAGTAAACATAAAATTTGGATTGATTTATTTGTCTTATTTTATCTTAAAATGATTTTTAAAATGAAAGCACCGTTTAAATTGAGCCTCACTATGTCTAAACATATAAGAAGACTGATTCCCAGTCAAATTGGTAGCAGAGACCAATTTGATAACAGAGCTGAATTAAAGCTAAGGCATTAATAAAATTATCCATAGCCATAACATAAAACAGCAATCAATAATCCATTGCCTTAAAGCTTAAAACAACAACAACATAAAAGTATGTCATGTGGTTTGGAATGAGGAGCCCAAAGGCAAACTTGTAAGGTGATCTTTTATTAAGGATGATTAAAACATCGAAAACAATAAATCCAAAAACAGAGGTCAACAAAGAAACACTGAACCAATTCCAATAGTAACTAAGGTAGCCACATGGAGAACACACTAGGAAAACAGAGCAGGTACACAAAGTACCTGCTCTAAGTATGATGTAAGAAAGACCTGAGGCAAACTGAGGCTTTAAATATGTTCTTAGAGTAATCAAAGGAACTGGACACAGGAGGGTGATGAGGCAGAGTTGAAACTAATCAACACAAGGAAGTAAAATTAAACACAAGGCAAAAGAGACGAATGACTAACCAAGTAAAACAGTAAGTGAATAGAATATAGAGAATTTCATATAAGAGAGGGAACAAGAGCTTATAGGAAAAAAATGTAACCAAGACTCAAAACCTAATGGGACCCCAGAACCCAGAATACAAAAAAATCGTAAAAGACTCAACACCTGGAACTAAGAAACCATAGATACTATTGAATAAAAGGAAATTAAACCATGAGAAACAACTCAATTCAACTACAAACAGAAGCTGAAACTAACCACTAGTGATATCTACTCAGTAAAAACAAAAAGATAAATTACAAACAATAAGCATACAAGGCATCAAACAGAATATGAGATAAGTAAGAAGATAAGATAAGAATAATAAGTCAACGAATTCAGAAATCCTGGGTTTAAGAAGCATGACAGTATAAGCTGCAGGTTTTGTATTGTAGAGCAAAGAACAAAACTGATATAGAATATGGCACATGTTTTTAAGTACAAAAGGACCTGGAGAATAAAAGATCAAATATTAATATTAACAAGGTAAATACAATTAGAATATATGCATATAAATACATACAGAAATTACTTGTAGGTCTTTAAAGATTTAAAGCCAGGTATTTGGACAGTGACAGTTTACACAGTTTTGCCTCTGCATGCCACCTCTGAGAGATTTGAAATAAATAAATCAACAATGGGGTTTTAACAAAAGTGGTTCATCAACTGAGAGATTGTTTTTTTTATGTCTCTTTGTTCCCCAATGGTTCAAAAATGTCACATTTGACTGACAAGTAACTTAATGGCTAGGTGTGACTTATTTCCCTGTTATTAACAAATTACAGTGCAGAGATAAAAGATCTGAATACCAATCAATTCCACCTGTTAAATTATCATTAGCGTTTGGCAGATTAACTGTAACTAGGCAATTAAAGCAATGCAATTCTAAGAAAAGGAGGCCATCATTGGGCTGAAAAACAAAAAAACAGATGAGATGAAATAAGATATGTGGACACCCAGGTATTTGTATGGCTCCACTATATTAACATCCTGTCCCAGGAAAGATACAGAACTTGTAGCTGTCCCCTTCCTTCTGAAGTCGATCATCATCTCTCTGGTCTTTGTAGGAAAATAGTAACATAATGCCATATTGCATTTTTGTACAGCTGTTGTACAGTTTTTTGTTGTTGTTTTTTTTAAGGCACAATCTTAGTTCAGTACAGTTGCTTATTATTTTATCCTTCTCTCACCCCAACCGGTCGCAGCAGATGGCCGCCCCTCCCTGAGCCTGGTTCTGCCGGAGGTTTCTTCCTGTTAAAAGGGAGTTTTTCCTTCCCACTGTCGCCAAAGTGCTTGCTCATAGGGGGTCATATGATTGTTGGGTTTTTCTCTGTATCTATTATTGTACGATCTACTGTACAATATAAAGCGCCTTGAGGCAACTATTCTTGTGATTTGGCGCTATATAAATAAAACTGAATTGAGTTGAAGACTGTTCAAGGTGTACCCTGCCTTTCACACTGTAACAGCAGAG
>VVHJ01054962.1:0-27587 GCA_015107715.1 Tylochromis polylepis
CACCAAACAAAAAAAAAAAAAACGAGAAAAAAAAAAAAAAAAGGAAAAAAAAAAAAAAAAAAAAAAAAAAAAAAAAAAAAAAAACACAAGACAAGACAAAGAAAAGAAGAAAAAAACAATTGAAACCATGAACTGGAGTAGAAGAGCGTAATGTGCCAGAGGAAACTCTCTAGACATCCAATAAACTACGCAGACTGCCTTGCCCTGCTGCAGTCTTTTTTCTTCCTAGACTGTAAGTCTTCAGCGCCATGTAGACTTGTAGTAGCCATCCAGAGCTTCTCAGAAGAGGTGTGGCAAGGTGGAAGGACCCAAAGCGACCAGCGTGCTGCTCCAGACCCGAGCAGCAGAGGGCAGAACAATCAGTGTGAAGAGAGAGCGGGTTTTTGACTGGTTATGACTGTTTACCGCGTCGTCGGTCCATCATAAGGAGCGCAGGCTGCTGCTCAGAGACGAGCTCTCTCGCATCTCTTGTCACACACTAACAGTGAAAATGTATTTTAGAGAAACCTGTAAGTTTTTCTGTACAGTTTTGATAACTTGCAGTATTTTATCGTGTCGTAACCATTGTGATATGAGCGGTATTAAATAGAGTTTCTGCAGAGATCTTTCCTACTGTTTATAATCCAATTTTTGCTTAAAGATATAAGAGATATCCCAAATAAACCCACCTAAAACCTGTTACTAAAAAAAACAAAAAAATTACTAAATATATTTATTATCTTACATTTGTAGACAGAACTTCCATTAAATGTTGGGGAAAAAAGGGTAATGTCAGAATTTTGTATGACATTTTAAAATATTTATTTATTTATTGGAACTGAAGGTATATTTTTTTGGTAGTGTGGCCTTTTTTTGTTTGGTTTTTGTTTTTGTTTTTTTTGTTAGGCTTTGACTTCGATTTCTAAGAGTGCATTTGGCAGACAGTTGGTTTATCATCCAAGCAATACCCCAGACCTGCTGTATTTATGAATCCATGACACCCTGTATTTATGATACTGTAACAACATCATGCATTTAAATGTAGCACAGACTGAGTGGATTTCAGAAAGGAAAGAAAAAAAACTTCAAACAGACTTTTTTTCTTTTATATTAGCAGTCTCACTGTGTTTCTTTCTTAATGCCAAAGAGGCGCCTGTCCAAGACGCCTCCCTACCGCACAGAGTTTAGGATGCTGATAAAAGGTTTTCTGCTCACATCCTCGCTGTCATCATCTCACTCCTTATCCCACCTCAGTCAGTCAGACACACACACTCGCTATCACCGGCGCTTTGCTGCCATTCTCATCTCTAGTTCGGTCCAGGAGAACAGTGTTATCCTCCTCCCTGTTTTTACCCATCATTCACTGTGATATGTAAATATGACTGTGCGTACGTGAGCGTGTGCGTCTGCGTATGTCAAGGAGTAAAAGAGGTGGAGAGGTGTTTATCTCTACAGCATCTGAAAGTGTGTGTGTGTGTGTGTGTGTGTGTGTGTGCTTGTGCGTGTGCTGCTGGCTAAGCCTTGACAGTGAGTCAAGATTTGAATGAGTAAACACTTATCTGTGGTGTTGGCTTGTATAGTGATATTGCATGTTTGTTATCAGTGAAGCTGGTTTCAATTAAAAAAAAAAAAAACACCCATAAAAACATTAAGATGTGTTGCATGGATTTTTCCTTCATCACCTTATTATGCAGTCGTCTCTTCTTCTTCTTCTTTTTTTTTTTTTAACAGCACACTGTCAGAATATCCTAAGGAGGTCTTTTCAATCATCAACAGTTTATTTTCTCTTTGTTGTTTTTGGGTTCTCATTTCCAACAATTTCACCCGTATTTCACCTCCGAACACAGAAACAAAAGAAAAAGAAAAAAGACACATCCATGGATCGGTGTTGCCATAATATATTAGGTTATTTCTCCTTTTTCCCTCTAAACCATTTCCCTCTGAAACACCATAATGGGATATTGATTTAGCTCGGACAGAGAATGGAGCTTCTTTCTCACAGGAAGATCGACAGTGGTCTAGTAAATAAAAACACAGCTACTGGGGCCATTGAGAGTATCAGTGCGGATGACACTGGAGCTTGTTGAGTCAATGTTTGAGTTAGTGGAAAAAACTCATCTGTTCCAAACACAACAAGTACACATAACTCCTAATTATGAATTTGCACCTTCAGACTTGTGTGTGTGTGTTTGTTTGTTAGTTTTCTAAACAACCTTAGGAGGTATTTGCAAGAGTTTGTGTCTTTAAATTTAATGATTTGTGGTGAAGCAATAAAAAACCAATTATCTAAATATATTTATACACCAGGTCATAATGATGACCACATCCATCCACCCCCTGCTGACTCAATCACCAGGCCTGCCAAAGTTCTTAAACCACCTTTGGGCTAGTTCCTGCTACTGTAGGGGTTGCAAGGATTGACACACACACACAGCTCTTATTAGGATATTTTTGTTTTATCTTTTGCTGAATTTTTTAAAATATTATTCGAAGATTTGAAATTATTTGATGCATTATGTAGAAATTTTCAATAATATTCTGAAAACAATAATGTACATGTATGTATTTTTGCAGCTCATAAAGGAGAGGCAGAGTTTTGCACTAGTGTCTGTAATGTACTGTCCTCCCTGCATTCAGTTTTGATGTAGGCTAATAATGTCAAGGCCTTAGGTGTGGTGTTTGCAGGTTACCGGGTGTTGCTCACTGGGATGGATATGAACTGAACCTTTGTTAACAGCTATGATGCCACCTCCTTACGACGCCTGAACAAGTAAAACTCAAGGGATATGCCCAAATTAAGGATTTTTTAGGCCTTTTTCATGCGTGAGACTGGCCTGTAGCTAATGAAAACTGAAGAAAGTGGCAGCTTGCCGAGCTGAGTCCAACTGGAAAACTTGGAATTTCCTCCAGAATAAAAGAAGACAGGTGGAAGACCGTGGCTGCAGTTGTTAGGAGTTTGTGAAGCTCAGCAACAGGTGAGTTTTCCTCAGTTGTTAGCATGTAGCTTTGTAGCAGAATGAAGGCCGGGTGCTAACTTTTTAGCAGCGTCAACAGCTAATTGAAAATGTGCATTTCAAAGTAGGGCATCCCTATCTGTGTTAACAAACACAGATGTCCTGCTTTGTGTTACCCATCATGTAGTAGTTGAATTTAAAAAGTTTATTCGAGGTTAAACAGAGTAAGCTCTCTGTGTATGTGATGCTCTGTTGTACAGTATGTTAATCTCAGGTTGCTAACACTTAACATGGCCGCACAATCATGGCACCTCTTTGTTGGCCTATGGGGTTTTTAAGCATTTAATGCATAAGGATTTAATGCATATAAGAAAAAAATAAAAAATACAGCCAAACAACTATGGTGTTGGGCTGAAAGTAGATGCTTTAATTGGTATTTGTTACAATATAGATATCTGTGTCAACTTACTTATTTTCTAATAAATAAGTTATTCTAACATGAAGATAAGTAAAACAATGTAACATACAATGCAGTACAGATGTTTTGAGCTACTCCTCACTTCTTTATATTTTCCTTGAAAAATGAGAAATATTGAAATAAAAACATAAATGACATAAATGAACTCTGTTAGGTAGCTTTCCTTTCATTTCTTTCAGCAGTCTTTAAGGATAGTTCTCTAGAGAGGCCAGTCCATGACTGATATTGTTCCATTGTGTGTTTTCTATCCAGGTATGCTTTGACTGCACTGAATGAAAATGAAGCCAGTAGCTGCCAAAAAAATTCCTCTGAAAACAGTCAGGTACAAGGACTGGACTGAACATCATTTAAAAAAGGAGCCAAAGTCCAAAGAAAAACTTCCTGCTATTGCCCAAGATCACTTTAATTATCAATTAAATATACAGTGCTTAACAAACTTATTAGATCACCTATCATAAAAACAAGATAAAACAAATATTTTACAAATCTAATCAAAAATGTTTTTCTTTTTTTTCTTTTTTTTTGTTATTTGTTAGGCAAATAACAAACTAAATTCATATTTTATACCCAAATTTGAGCTGGCACACTGGACTCCAGCATACCATTCAACCACTGGCATCTCCATCAAAAATGTTAATGTATTTTACTTGTTTTCCCCCTCATTTTTGTAAAGCCAACAATTTAAAAATTCACAGATAACAACAATAAATTGTATTTTGACATTAAAAACATCAATGCAATTAAAGAGCTTGTACATACTGGTGGGTTCACCATTAAAGAAACCTAAGTTATTTGAGTAATCACCAATATTGTTAATTTAGGGCAGCTGTGGCATAAACCTTACATTGCGTGGTGGTCTAATAATTTTGTTAAACAATGTATAATATGTTATAACATCCATAATTTTCTACTGCAAATCTGGAACTTCCCAGACACTACGACTCAAGCTACAGTGTTTATAGACAAGTTAACTGTATCAGGTAAACACACACAAAGACACACACACACACGCACGTGTAAGCAATACGTTTCAAATGTCACAGGAGCTCACAATTTTTTAAGTTAATAAAATTTTTAAATGAAATTAAGCTGACACACAGCTTTATACTTTTAATAAATTTGAGGATTTGGGTTTCCAGTGGTTAGTCTGATTGAGGGGACATCTACTTTGATGAGTTACAACTGAGGATGATGTATAACAACCATGCTGCTGAAACAAATCGGTGTAGAAGACACAAATGTTCTATTTATTTTCAATTAAACGAGGCCCAGTGTCAGAATCGATACCTCATCCCAGCAGCGTCTCCACAGACGGGTGCATCAGTCAATTTTTCTCAGTCACCTTATTTCATTCATCCTTTTTTTGTCTTATTCACCAAAACATAGGAAATAAAATAGTGATTTCTTTTTTCATTAGGGCTGAAAGAATGAGGCTTTGTGCTTTTAACGCTGTAGTAGATAATACTGGAAATAGTTTGACAAAGGAGTAGATGTGAGTCCAGCAATTTATTTAGAACGAAACAGAAGAGTACAGCACAGGATTGCATCAGCAGAAGTTTATGCATAGAATTTGATTCTGAAAATAATTTACATATATATATATATAGTTTTTTTTTCTTTAGTAACCTCATTCTCATAAACACACCTCTCGTCATTCTGTGAAATTCCTCGATGTTTAGTACATAGTTTGTGTCAGATGGATGCATTTAGTTCTGCCTCTTGATATGTTCTGCATGTCGGTGTGGAGATCAGATTTGCTGAAGTCAAAGCAAAAACTTTGAATGCCACTGTACTGTACACTACAAGACTGTCAACACTATGGTTGCATTTAAAATGTAATAATAAGAGGACTGGCTAAAAAATATATGAACGTAAGCTTATACAGAACCAACAAGAGGGAACGGAAATCATTTATCAGCCATTCCGGAAAGAGAAAGAGAGGAGAAGGTAGAAAATGTTTGGTAAAGACAGCAGGAGCAGAAATTTCAGACATTTCTTTCAGAGACAAGTTGAATAAGATTAGGCAGAAGTGACCTGCTATGATCCAGTGATGCGATGGATTTAAAATAACTAAATGTAACTTAGAGAGGTCTGAATAAAATTTGTTATTTTCATAAAAGCTTTACAGTTTCTTCCTTATTTTAATTAAAACTCTAAGCAGACTGTAGACCAAGATTTAATTCAGTAGCCGGTGAAATTATTGGGTTTTTTTGGTGGGTTTACCCTCCAGCTAAATCCATGACAGCCCCCCCCAAACTGTCCCATTAATTTGTGTTTCAGCTTTTCAAAAGTTCTTGTGGGCAGTACGTGCTATCAATCAGGGATTCAGCCCAGTGCGGGGGTCACAATTCTCTGTGGTGTTAGAGGCCTGGAACATCAAGGAGACAAAGTCTGTCATCAGGTTAGCTTCAGAGAGAGCCGAGGGGAGCCGCTGCTGTGCCGCTTCTCTACATGTTCTTGTACATGGAGCGATCTCTGGGGAGCTGGGGCTGAGCCGCTGTCAGCTTGAGGTGAAAGTGGTAGATTGTGAGTATGATGACGATTATTAGACCCAGAATGAGGCCCAGGATAAGGGGGAGGGTCTCCTCCAGGCGCTCCCGCTGGTCTGTGATGCATTTGTAGGCTGCAGAAAGTAGAATGATACACAGTCAGCATGAGAAGGTGACCGAATGTGACTCACAAAGGGCAAAGATGGTGTGTAGATTCTTTCAGAACTGATTTGTATTGCACGCTGGATGATAATTTTTTATACCTGAACTATATTGTTATACATAATATCAAGGTATTCTTTTATTCTATTCAGATTTAATGTTGAACTTCATTTAGTTGTGTGAGTTATATACTTTTCAATGACAATAAATTGAATCCAATCTAATCAGCTGATTGTTTTCTTGACAACCTGAGTTTATTGTCTGGAAAGATTAAATTACCAGAAAAGACTGAGACTTTAAGAGTTACAACCAGTCGACATATTAGCATTTTTACTTAGAAGTGATTCGGAGGAGCTGTTTGATTTTCTGCTATCACTTAGATAACGTTGGATGTTCTTTAAATGCATTAATGTCCCTCAGCCTTTGTGCCCGTAGTTGTTGATTGGGGCATGAAGGAGACACACGCATGTGGCATCTTACAAGTTTAGTCAAGCATCTCTGTTTCTCTGGATTTTGTTCGGGGTGGCTTTGGCTCAGGAGGTAGAGCAAGCCATCTATTTTTTGGAAGGTTGGTGGTTCGATCCCTGGCTGCGTTCATCAGACCATAAATGTTAGGTAAAAAGCACTTAGATGTGGAAAAAAAGTGCTTTGAGGGCTCAGGTAGAAAAGCGCTGCGTAAGAACCAGTCTGCTTACTGCTGCAGGTTCCTTCTCCTCGTGTGCAACGCAAGGTCGAATTTTAATATTTTAACAGAATTACCTGTTTTGTTTTTTTGTTGTTGGTTTTTTTTTTTAGCTCAATTGTTGTTGCGATGATCACAACAATTAGTCATCTCTCTTTCACTTAGATTTTTTTTTCTCTTTTGTGCATTTTATGTTTTCATACACTGGTGTTTGTGGGGGTGGGATAGGACACCTAAGCCATCACTGGATGTACAGTATGTATATGGGGCTTAATGTTGAAGGTGCTTCTCCCTGTGGACAGCCGTTATACACACTAGGAGGAAGGCAGTGAAGCATTGCACAGCCTAGTTTACAGCAGCTAAGGGACAAATGATTCTTACAAGGTGATTGGACAGAGAGGTGAGTACGTCTATAAAAGCTGCATTCAGGGCAAGGATATGACTGCACTCATAAACTCCTAATGACCCCCATCCCCTTTTTTTCTCTCTCCCCCTCTCTGCATCTCTTGTGTCCCCACCTCCTCTTTTTCCTCTTGTCACCCTGTTGTCTTCTCTGCAGCCCTCATACTGCAGCAATAACCCCCCCAGAGAGCTCTGTTTGCGAGTCAGTAAGAGAAACGTACAGCTGTAGCACTCTGAACCCCAGGATTTCTCATTATTATCATCATCATCTCTGTTGTTCCACGAAATGTGTGACCAGAAAAACATGACAGTGCGTGCGGCAGCAGTCGTGCACTTTTTCGTCAAAGGGGTCTTCTGTTGTGCTCTTACGTTCACTGAACATGAAGTCAGACGCGATGTCAAAGGGCTGGATCTGGATGTCATACATGGAGACGGTGATGCCCTTCTGGTGGTCACTTGAGATGAGAGTGAGGGTCTGCTGTGCCGTGCACACATAGGAGCGCCCGGCAGGGGTCACCAGGGCTGACAGCCGGTGGGTGCTGGCTGTGTGCTTGCCAGCTGGACAGAAATGAAAAGGGGGGGGGGGAGTGGAATGTGAAGGAGGACATTATGATGAAACAAACTTTAAGGTGCTTGTGTATGTAACTGACCTCTGTTGGTTTAATGTAGAAAGGAGGTCCAAGTTAGTAATTTCTAAAACATTCAAGGTATCATATCGGTGGCTACTATGTGAAATTCTCCAAAATAAAATATATTGAAATAACGAACAAAATCTATTGGGGGAATAGTTTTTTTGGAGGAGGTCCAATTTTTTCATCCGTTTTTTCTCATTCGATTATTTAAAAAATTGTATGTGTAATCTCAGCTAAAAGTCATAGGGTGAAAAAATAATTCAAAATTTAAATTAATTTTTGCTTAAAATTCTGAATTGATGTTGGTGGGCGAAACTCCTACATTACACGAATCAGCCTCTAATTCCAGCAGAATGCTGCTGGGAAATGAATGAGGGGAAGTTGCGGGATGTAAATGTGCTGAGTCTGAGACTCACGGTTGTATGCGTTGATGAAATGCGATGTCTCCGAGGTGTCGTAGACGAACTGAACCTTGCTAATCTTCCACACCTCGATGCCCTTGTCACGGAATTCCTGCAACACACAGGGAGACATAAACACTCACGCACACATGCGTCAAACGACGGGGAGGGTGATTTGGCCTGCGCTCGCCTAAACTGGCCAGTTTCTTGACTTTTTTTTTTTCAAAGACTTCTGTGTTGAAATCTTTGGGGAATTACCACATTCTGATTCATTCCGTAATTCTTCTACTGGAAACGTTTCTTTTAAGCCAAAAGCAGTGGATTTAATTACATTTGAATCAAAGGATTTGCCCTAATTTGACACGGTCTATACGCGCTGTTTCCGCGTGTCATAATGATGAAATTGGCAGCCAATTTGTGAATGCACGCATTTTCTAACGACTTATGGAGATATTTTAGTTACATTTCATGTAGTGTACATACATTATTTCCGTTTACTCGCCTTAGAAAAGTAGATGCGGAGGATGTAGGCGTTGTTCTTCCAGCTTATGTGGATCTCTGACTCGGTGATCCCACATTTCCCCTCGATTTCTGCGCCACGGGGGAGAGTGAACGACGCCTGCTCGGTGATCAGCTGCAAAAACATTCAGCAAGCGTCAAGGTGGCAAACAGCGGAATGCGTTTCAAATGAAAGAAAGCAGTATCTGTGCGCCAAATTGCACTGTAGTGATATATAATACAGCTGCATGATTGTGATTGTTTTTAATTCATTTTAATCTTTTTTAAATGTTTCGAAAAGTTTGCTGCTTTCCGTTCTTTGTAACTGGACTCGTAAGTGAGAGGTCAGGGTTTTACGCACAGCCGCGGGTCACAACCGTAGATTTTAAATATGTTGTAGGCCTAAATTTATTTAAAGTACCTCTTTCTTCTTAATAGGAGTGTAAAGAAATCACATTGAATGCAATGTAAATATTTTACATCTTAAAAATCCCGTTTCTGATGTTTGTTTTACGCACAAACCAATTTTAGGCGGGTTTCTTTCATTCCTGAAGCATGCGCTTGTATTAAAATTCAGTGGGGATTCCTTACGTCTATCCCGTTGAGTGCGAGCACGTCATATGGCACGAGGAATTTCACGGCGAACTCCACCATGAGACATGTCGTGCCGTTCTCCCGAACCGCGAAGATGGCTTTGTCTGGGTTGTTGGAGAGACCGGACAGGTTTTCACCTTCCTGCTCAGCCAGCACCACGGACAGCGCCAGCACACCTGACGACAATAACAGAGGAGGTGAGCCCGGTAACAAATGGCTCGCAGACACACTCACGCACACACTCGGCCACCCCTGAAAACATGCAGAATCAGCAGAATCGGCGTCGTAAATGACTGGAGTTTAAGCTGAAGCCACCTGGCATCTTTTAGACCACCTCTGTTTCTGGTGACAGAGTCAAAAGCGGGTTAAAACACCGAGAGTGAAATCTGCAGTATCAGGGGAGCAACAGCACATCACCGACTGCAGTGAGAACAGCCTCAGCAAGTGACAAAACTACAACTCCGGTCACATTTGAAGCACTTTTTTCCTACCCAAATGAGGAGAAAAACAATGGATGAAATATGCCAACTCATGGAAATGTAAGAGCACGCGCGCACACGGAGCCAGTAGTGGCCAGACACACGCAGTGCACGTGCACGCCCATACACTTACACACACTGCAGTAAGGAGTCACGACAGCTTCACACACACTTTCTTACCAAACACAGTGAACAGCAAAAGTCGGGCGCTCTCCGTGGTGCTGAAACCGAGACGTCCCATCGCTACCAGCTTCCCCGGAGCAGGAAAAAGAGAGGGGGCAAAGTGACTGGGCAGCCGGTGCTGAACCCGCGAAAAGAAAAGAGAGAAAGGAAGGCAGTGAGGGAAGGGAGAGAGAAAATGACAGAGAGAGAGAGAGAGATGGGGGTGGGGAGAGAAATAGGAGGATTGCCTCTACTCAGCGCCAAGAAGTCACGCTCAGATCATCGTGAATGCAGCAGGAAAGAAAAAAAGTCTCCAGGTTGGACGTGAGATCCGGTTTGCGCCACAAAAGCTGCCCGGCACCGAGCAGTTCTGGCCGTTCAAACCGACCTCTCCTTTCAAGGTTGACAGGCTTTAACCCAGCGACACCCTCTGCACATTATTAACGTCACGAAGAATGATCCCTCTTGGGGGAAAAAGTCGCTTAAGTTAAAAATGATCGCGGCATGCAGTGTCAGTTATTCCCGCAGTGCTGTGGTATCCATGTCTGTGGTAAAGCGGCTGCAGGTTGGGGCTGAAATGATGGATGTCTGGAGGGAAACGCCGACAAAACCTCTCCCCCTCCTCCCTCTCTCACTCTCTCAAACTCCACTTGTGAAAGGTTGAAGCCAAGTGCGTTTGAGAGCGAGAGCTACAAAAACGCTCATATTGAGATTACCAGTTTTTCTCTGCCAAAATAAGAGAGGTGTGAACCCGGCACCGGAATCACTACAGCGCTTAGATTTCTCTAATTTTACACAAGCATGATTTTGAACCCACAAGACCAGAGAAAAATCTCATTCACGTTTTGGAATTAGGGCAAAGTGTGAATAAACGTTTTATGTAACACTCACTACCACAAGCCTCATCGAAGGTAGATGCCACACACACACACACACACATCAGTTTTAGACTTTATTTGCTGTTAAAGTGTACGGGAAGATACAGAAAAATCTCACAGCACAACAAGCAGATGCTATACATAAATAATACACACTGTATATGGCACATCACCTCTTCACCTTTGATGAACACTCCACCTACTCCAAAGGGAGTGGCATATAACACCGGACACAGTTCCAACCATATACTGACACTACAACATGCACAGTCGTAAGGCTGCGAGGTGCTTCGCAAACAGTTTAATTCATTTGTACTGACACCGGATTTTTAAATATGGGTGTAAATGTAAAACTTTAGTAGCATGGATTTATCGTCTCCACGCCAAACGGAGAAGAACAAAGATGAACGCGTTCTGGTAACTTTCACGGAAATGACCGGAGTTTTAAAAGTCAGGTCTAAAGGATCTTTGTGGGAAGCCTTTTCTTAAAGTAACGCCGGCTAGCACGCTTTTTAAGCGTTTGTTTTTCTCAGATGAAAGTCAAACTCGCACTTCACGGAACTAATGCTGTCGATGCTGGCTTTGCTGTCCACCTGGGGATGTTTTTTTACGGCCTGTGGAAAAGTTTCTGATCGCGGAATCCGCACTGAAAACTGCGTCGGATCCTGTTCCAGCTCTTTCACGTCCCTTTCAAACTCCGGGGAAGTAAAGCGGCGCAACATTTTGTTGCTTAATACAGAGAAAGTCGCGGCTGCAGAGGAGGCAGACGGTGCGGTGACTTGGAAAGGTTCAGCCTTGCCGGGAGACCTTTCACGCCTCCTCACGGTTCTAGATTTACGCAAAGGGACCAGAGTGCGCTCAGGAGGCGTGGGGCAGAGCATGCTGGTTGGCAGGCTGCACCTTTTCTTATAATAGCTGTCGGGAAATCTGTGTAGACTGAAGTCTAACATCTTGGTTCGTTCTGTTCCCAACTCATTCTCACTTTTGTTGGCAAGAATGGGAGTCATTAAAATGTCCAGAGCGGAGGGCTCGCTGGATCTGTGGGTGTTTCTGTTGGGCCGAGGCGAGAACAGTGAGGATCTTTGAGCCTCACAGCCCAGCGTGAGAGGGGGGAGGGGGTCATCACAGGTGGTCGGCCTTCCCACGGCTTTCGGATGCTTAAGGTTGGGAGAAATACAAGGACGGGGTGCAGAGGTGGAGACTCCAGAGAGGACCAGATCTGGTGAAGGTGAGGAGGCGCCATCGTTCTCCGTTTCAAACTCCTCTATCGAGTTCATGGATGGCAACCCGCTCCGCTTTATCCGCGGGATTGGCTGCCCGGTGCAGTTTGGAGCTAATAGGCAATGAGCATGATTACACGCTCGGAGGACCTCCAGTCTGTCTGCTAAATGTCCAACCTTCCTCTCCAGCTCGCCGGGTCGCAGCTGCGCACTTCCACGAGCGCCTCCGTCCTCTCGGCCCTTTTTGGAGCTGTTGGTGAGGGCGCAGATGCATTCACTGTGACCAAGAAACTTTGCCACTCCAATAGCAGAGTTGCCAACTTTGTTTTGTCGGTCTATCTGAAGACCCAGCCTCTTGAAAGCTCTCACCAAAAACTCGACAACGTGCGCGTGACCTGCCACCGCGGCGTACATGAGCGCAGTGTTTCCCCACGAGTCCACAATCTCCGGGTCCGCGCTGTTTCGGACCAGGATCTTCACCGCGTCCAGGTGTCCCTGCTCACAGGCGTGACTGAGCGCGGTGCGCCCGTTTCCGTCCCGACAGTTGACGCTGGCGCCTCTGTGCAGCAGGAGCTCTGCAAACTTACACCGAGCCTGGGCATCGGGCAGCAGGACAGAGGAGATGAGGGGAGTCTGTGCGCCCTCCGTTTTGGAGTCCACGATTTCCCCATCCAGCGCGTCCAGAACAAACCGGGCCAGGTGGACTTTATCCTTGGAGATCGCGTCCAGGAGGATCTTGGTGCCTGTTTTCCCGTTGGACTTCCCGGAAGCTTTTAGCATGTTTATTAAATGGGTCTAGAATTTATTTACGAAAACTCATCTTTCTGTTAGTTGGAGCAGGTTCTCCCCCCAGCGATTGCTGACAAACAAAGCCTCCACCTTTATTTTATAGTGAAAGGGAAGCTACGGAGGAGTTGCCGGGCAACGCAAACATAATTAGCCTACCACGCTTTGTTCTTCTTTTCTAATGGAAATACTTTGTTTACAATGACACAAAAAAGAGCGTCA
This sequence comes from Tylochromis polylepis, assembly GCA_015107715.1. Classification (NCBI taxonomy): domain Eukaryota; kingdom Metazoa; phylum Chordata; class Actinopteri; order Cichliformes; family Cichlidae; genus Tylochromis; species Tylochromis polylepis. The sequence continues at coordinate 13,019 of VVHJ01054962.1, forward strand.
GCACTGGAGCCGCCTGTGTTCAAGAGAGGACCTGGCTTATCAATTCACTTGTTGAATGTGATGAGACGTCAGTGGTTATTATTTGGGGGAAAGAAGAGCGTGGGCGGTGTGCTAGTGCGTGTTGACAACAAATTTGCCCTACAGTGTGCTTTAGAACACAATGATCAAATCAGAGAAGATGAATAATCCACGTTACAGCCGTGAGGGTATATGGTAGCATCTGAATGAATCACATTTTCAGTGACATCATTGGTGGTGCAGCTGAAGTACAAAACTGGCAGCACTACAAACGCTGCTCCCAACTAACAAAACATGCTTACCTCACAGCCCCGATACACGACTTCCTCTGGCCTGCAGTGCTTTCTACTAGCCTCGATCGTTTTTGTGCTGTTTCTCAGTTTTGCAAGTATAACTATAGTATAATAACATATTTAGAAAATCTCTTTTTCCAGAAATGACCTAGTTACTCAAAACAGAAAATAAACTATGCAAACACACAAAAGAAACTATTTTCTTTCTACCAAGTTTCACTATCACTGTGCAGGACTCCAGGCTGGTGGTAGTGAAAGTGTGAAAACACCTAAACATTTACAGTGCCCTCCTCAGATGAGATACACAAATGGCTGCATGATTGGGAGAAAATGTATTTAGGTTTGGGTAACCTGGGCGCACACACATGGACTATATCATTAGTGTGGTGTGATACTGTAAATTTTGGTATCAATCCAAATACCAGGTAAATACTGGGTCAGTGTTGCTGATGCCAATACTGATATTTTTAACCTATAAAGGCAGCGTACGTAGATGAGAGCAGTGTGTCGTGACTCATGAAAGGAATCCTCATCAGTTTCCAAATTATGATCACTAATGACATTAAATCACTGGGATTTTTACGTTCCTCTTTAGTTAATACAACACAACACACCTTTCAGATTTTCATGTATTTTGAACTGGAGACCTGGAATGTAAATGTGCCCATCTTTAAAGCACTTTAGGGCAACTGTTTTAAATATGTTATATAAATAAAAAAAGACTTGAGTTGGCAAAAAAGGGTTCAGACACTTTTCACAATGAATGTTTGAGGGGTTTTCACCCCCCTCAAAAAAAAAATGAAGACAGGATCAATTCTTTGTTTCTCTCGTGCCAATATGGATCCAGTGTTAGTATTGATACTATTGATATTTGAATCGATGCACCTTTACGTATGCACTTTGGGTACTGCAAGGAAACAGCTATTTAGTTCTTTTATATTCAAGCCAAGGTAGACAGCTCTACAGCTGATATCTCCAAAACCAGGCAACTGTAATGTCTTTATATTTATATTTACACTTTCCTAGTCTAACAGACTACTGAAAGTGGCTTTAAGCGGCAAATCACAATTAACTATAATGGTTTATTATGCTTCATCTACCTCACATCCACTATCAATTTAGGATCACTACTTATTCTAACATGCATGGCTTTGGAGGAAATCAGGGCACATAGAGGAAACACAGGGAGAACATGCAAACCTCACACAGAAAGGCCTCAGCCAGCATTTGAACCAGGAACCTTCTTACTGCTGCAAGGCAACAGTGTTAATCCCTCTACTACCATTTAATTCAATGCAGTTCAAATTGTATTTATATAGTTCACAACAACCGTCACATCAAGGTGGTTTATATTGTAAGGTAAAGACTATAATATTAGAAAGATCCCCCAACAATGCCAGGGCACCCCCATGAGAAAGTCCTTGCGACAGAGGGAATGAAAAACTCCCTTTTAACAGGAAGAAACCTCCAAGAGAACTAGGCTCAGGGAGGGCCAGCCATCTGCTGTGGGGCATTTGGGGGCGGTGAGGAAAAAGAAGAGAGCACAGAGACACAGGACAAATGACACACTATGGATAAACAGAAGTACACGCCTGGGGAAATGTGTGTGATTTTGGCAGTACTGTACCTTTAAAAAAAATCTTTTCTCCAATCGAGAATATTTTATTTCCCCGAAATTCAACAAGGTTAAGTCGAACACAAGGACTATGTTCTGAGGAAAACACAAATGAGCCACGTAATTATGTCCCATTTTACACCTGGATTTATTGAGACACATACTATAAAACAGTATTAAAGGAGCTGGATAACAACAGTATTTTCATTGCTATAAGTTCAACAGTACAATATAAATACAAAAACACGCACAGAATGTCTGTCGACAAGCTACAATTCAAATAGAAAATAAAGGAGATACAGTAGAAACTGAGGAAATGAAATCAGTGATGTTGCTCTGCAAAAATAATCTGCTTTTTTGACAAACTCGAGAGCCAAAGGTTACATGTAAATCACACAACAGAAACATTCAACTAGTGCAAAAAAGCTTCTAACATAATCATCTTAAACTACACATTATCTAATATATAATATATATATATATTCATTTATTTATATATACTTTCATATAAATAACCCCTTAATTTGGCATTTTATCATTCATAAAATAATTTAAACATCCTAACAGACACTGAGTGGCACATTTGAAAGCGATGGAATAAAATTTAAAAGCACTTTTACTCATTTATCTCTACACTAGATATGTGGTGAGAGCTTTATATTGTGTTATGTGGTGCAGTATAAGGGCAGACTGGAAAACAAAAAGAGAAAAAAAACAGAAAAAAACAAAACAAAACAGTGGTTGACAAATTTCTTCCCTCACCCAACAGACCCACTCAATCCCCAAGCCCTTAAATGACAGAACACAACTGGTCCAAAAGTAAATTAAACTACATACATTCCAGTATATACAAGAATATCCCGTCTACCCTTTACATATAACACAGCCGAATAAAACAGGGAAAAAACCAAACAAACAAAACTTTTTTTTTAAAAAAAGGAGAAAAAAAGGCCAAAATACCCACAGGTGCCTTTATCGTCATTGTTTTTATATCATTACATGACTTTTTTGTCAGTTTAGTCAATGTTAGTGTTACATTATAAACAGTACTGCACATCACACTTTTTATTCTCTGCAGTGGCATCAGGGCACAGTAACACCACCTCCAACATCACCTCCGTAACATCGTTAAGAAAGGAACCTGCGCTGGGGATAGGAGTGAACTCCAGAGACTTTTACGAATCTGTTATTCTGTCCGCCCTCCCGTAGCCAGAGCAGGACAGGGAAACTGCGAGGTTTACAAGCTGAGGGTGCTCACGTGCAGTCAAGAATCTATAAAGGGAGCACTAGCATGCTGTAATAATGACAAGACAAAGAGACACCTGCCAGCCAAAGCTGGGAAAGTCAGATAAAGGAATGGGCTACAGCAAGTGTGGAATACTGTTTACTGTTACAGCTTTAGATTATGAAGGAATTAGCTTTTTTGCATAGTGTACATAGTGATTTTGGCCTTAAACGCAAAGTACTGAAAGTATTGCAGTTTAAACTGTACTCATGGGAACGAGTAAAATAAATGTATGTAAATGTAATTTCCAAGTGCAAAAGAAGCACAGCTATTAAACCATCTCATGGGTACCTGAAATTAAATTCAATGAAACAAAAAATTTGATTGAGGAATTAGCATCTATTCCATGTGATCCCTTTATAGTATTCTGACTCAGCGTGACAATAAATCCTTTTTATAGTCATCAAAAAGTCAGTAACATGTCTTTGTGATAAGGTGGAGGATTGTGTGACATGGAGGGAGAAAGGGGGGGAGGGGGTGTTGCCACTCTTAAATACAACAATTTTATTTTTTTAAAAATACATTCTTACTGAAAAACAGAAAACCTACAGTAGTGCACCGCTACATGTTCTGTGTTTTTGTTAGTTTTTCTTCTCTTTTTCTTTTTTTTTTAACTTTTTTTTGACAGCCTATCAAATACAAAGTGCTCAGGACACGACTGGTGTGTAGCGTACAGTGTATTTCTCATACAGTTTATTCATTTGTGCTGAAATGACATTAAATCTTATACATACTCTTCATCCCTCTGTTTCTGGAGCGGTTCATTGGATACTGCTTTTTTTTTTTCTTCTCAAAAATAGTCAAATTGGGAACAGAGCCCGTTTATGTGACCTGTCATGAGCCGGCGTGTGTGTGTGTGTGTGTGTGTGTGTGTGTGTGTGAGAGAGAGGTGGTGTATGTGTGCTTGTACTAAGAACTACTAATAGCTGAAGAGAACATACAATGTGATGGTAACAGACAATTTAGATACACTAGAGGAGACGACGTATTTGCCTGTGTGTTCTCCGAGGTAACATTTCCTGTCTCGATAAGTGGTTAATCCCCCCTGACAAACAGTGATAAGCACCAGTGGCTCAGTGGTATAAAGATAGTGGTTGGAGAGCACATGATGCATGGGTGAGTGAACAGAGCTAAAGAAGAGGTGTAGGGCCGGGGCTGCTGTGTGTATGAGCGAACCATAAATATAACAAAGAAAGTGATGTAGGAAGGTTTTCGTCTCTGGACTGTAGAGGGCTTTCTGTGGAGTGTTTTCTGCACCTTCTGGTGTGTTTGAGTGTACGAGTGTGAATTTGTCTTCCTGGTCTCAGCCGCTCACACCACCGTGGCAGGTCTGCGGTCCATCTCCTCCTCCAACTTCACCATCTGCTGCATGTCCTTCGTCTTGGAAGAGATGGAAGCCAGTTAAGACAGGCAGACACAGACACCTTCTTTCAATGTGTGCAAGTAGAAGATTTTGCAGAGGATTTCTCCAACTTTTGTTATCAATTTGTGTTCAGTTTTTAGTAAACGACTTCTCAGTATGAGCTTCAGATTACAGGATTCTGTTGGGTGTATCTCTGAATTGCTTGGCAAGTAATATAAGCCACACGCTTAGTTGGAGTAATTGTTGCCTCAGTGGGACACAGTGACATACTATGAAAGTAAATGATTATGAGCTGGAGTAGAAGCACAGAGGAGCAGGTTGTGAGCTGGCTGTTTTTGCTTAGTAATAGCTGGTGAGTCATGGTGATAAATGACTTGAGCTGCTAGTTGGCACTCCTGACAGCACAAGAGCTGCAGACTAAAAATGTGGAAGTGGAATTTCATTATGCAGAGGAAAGAAACACTTTCTATTTCAAACTGTGCAAATCTCTTCAAAGACAGGCCTGTCGTGTACTATTCCCCTGCTGTACTCAGTGCTGAGTCACTTAAGTAGATCATTATAGCAATCATTTAGATAGCAGATAAGTCAAGACTTAAACAGGCTCGGTGAAAAACTGAGGCGATGAAAACGTGACTGAGAGGTAGGAGGAAAAGCCATAAAAAGGAAACACGATCACTGAATGATGCAGTGACACAAAGGTGATGTCAGAGGTAGAGATGAGGGCAGATGGCGATGCCTACCTTGAACCTGTTTGTTTGCATGGTGTGATTTCAAAAGCTGTGCCGGAAGAAGCAAATCAAATTAAAGGAAAAGAAAATGTGCATACATGTGAAACATGTACAGGTACTGTGACAGATGGTAAAATAAAATGCAAAAATGGGGACATGACGAGGTAAACCGTACTTTTATAGAGTTTCTTCTATTTGTAGTGTAGCGATATAGTTTACAATACAACTATTAAAAGGACACTGATATTATAATCTGGACTCTTCTTTCTTTTTTTTGTTTGTTTGTTTCATTTCAGCATTTTTGTTTATCTTTAGTCATTCAGGGCAATTCTGATCCCAACTTTGGGGAACAATTCTTGCATAACTAATAATTATATCACAAGCAATACCAACTGCAGTCATTATTGTCAGTGAAGGAAGTACAGTTGTGTTCAGAAGTTTACATACCCTCATCATGAGCATGTTTACATACAGGCTTAAATATACACATATACTCACTTAAATCATTTAATAAGTAGTGCTAAGGGTTCTACAGGGTTTGTTTTTGAACCTGACAAGACCAAAGCCGATTAACTTCTTGTGAGTGATCAGGATTGAGTACAACTGGTAGTTTCTTTTTGCCAGCATTAAAAGTATTTGTTCGACAGTACTCGCTGGATTTACCAATATGCAGAACAATGGGAAAGTCCAGTGAACTCAGTGAAAATCTAAGAAAGAAATCTGTAGATTCACACTAGTTAGGAAAGTCCCTCTGAGCCATTTCTGAGCGCCTGCAGGTTCCAGGATCATCACTTTACAACTGTATACAAGTACAAGTTATTCAGATGTGTCACCACTTTGCCAAGGTCTGGAAGAAGACCCAAACTGTCACCCTCAAATGAAAAGATGTTGGTTAGGATGTTCAAGAACGACCCAGTAATCACAGATTCTCAAGTCAGCTGTGAACTGGAAACTACTCGACTATAATTTTTGCAGCATCATGCTCTGGAGCAGTTTTGCTGCCAGTGGTACTGGTAGATTACACAAAGTGGATGGAATAATGAAGAAGAGGGACTACCTCCAAATTCTTGAACTTCACCTCAAATCAACAGCTAGATAGTTGAAAGTTGGGCACACCTAGTTGTGCCCAACTTTCCAACGGGACAATGATCCCAAACACACATCAGATCTAGTTTTGGAACAGATGGAGCAGGGTAACATTAAGATTAGGTTTTTGGGGTGGGGGGTGGGCAACTGGTTATAGTGCAGGAGGCATATATATACAGAGGACTGGAACGTGAGTGTCCGACTCAGAAATTCAGATAAATTATCTCCACTAAAGATGTATGCCTTATAATCATTCTACCCTGGAAATAGTTAGTGTTAAAAAAATGTTAAAAGCCCAAAATTATGATGATATCCATGCCCATGATGAGGGAATGTAAACTTATGACAAATGTATCTAGAATAGTCCCAAAGCTTGAGTTTCATTTACACTTTCAAATCCGGTAGAGCAAGAAGCTCCTTAAACTGAGGAATGTTCTGGTATGAGCAGGATATGCTCCAATACTGTGACGGCAATCACAGTTACTGGCCATTAGATCATTTTACAGTATAGTGGCAGTAAAAGTTCATGTCTTTCTGTGTACCTGCTCATTGAACTTCTCCAGTTTCTCCAGCTGCTCTCTCTGGTTTTTCTCCAGCTGCTCCATCTCCTTCTGATGCTTCATAGCCAGCTGCAGAAACATCAAGACAAAGGCAATAAACTAAACTGTCATAAATAAATCGCAACATTTTTTATTACAATGAAATGCGTTTTAGGAGGGGGAGTCATTTTTCTTCAGAAAAGAGAAATGTTTGGAATGTAAAATCAAATTGCTACAGCCATCTAAGCATTTGATTCAAGATTAATGATCATTATGCAACACTGGGTTGTAAAACAAATTCCGATGTAGTTACAAACAAGAATGACTTAGGCAGTCTCAGCCTGAGGAAAGAAACTACTCTGAGGTTGAGCACTGCAGGAGCAACAACTTCTTTATTGCTTGCCCAATAGAAGCAGGGTGAACAGACTGAGGGCTACTACTGTTTGTATTTAAATTCCAACAATGTTAATCCAGTGCACAGGCTAAAGGAATAATAATTGGAGTGCTCTTCAGCTGAGGAATAAAAAATAAACATCCTACCCTCTTCCTCTCATCCAGGAACTTCTTGGTGTTGCTGCTGTTTAGCTCCCGCACTCTCCTTCAGAGCGGCACAAAACCATCACAACATGAAGTTACAATGAGCACTTAACAGCCCCAAAACAACAACTGAGCGATTACATCGTATGGGTGACCCACCTCTCTCGCTCGGCCTTATTTTTGATAGTCTTGTCCTGGCTGATGGCTTTACTGTTTTCCATGGACATCTTAGCCTGGTTGGCACGCATCTCTTTGCTCTGCCTGCATTGTGGAACAAGCAGCTGCATATAAGAAAAGTTGTCTGCAGTGTTGCTGTCCCGAATGATCACGTCTGATCACTCGTAGTAATCTGTCCCTATGTGTGTGTATCTCTGTGTGTGGGTCTCTCACCTTTCATGAATGAGTTTGAGCTGCAGGGTCTGCTGCTCCTGGACAGTGGCCAAGAGCTTCTTGAGGTGTTCACACTGCTGAGTGACGTGGCTGTCCTTCATCTCCTGCTCCTCACTGCTGTGACTACTGATTAGCTCCGACCACTCTTTGGTGTGCTGTGCTGTGATGTCTTTTACCTGTACGCAAACACACAAGACCGCATCAATCACGCATAGCTATGATACTTGTCATCGTCACAGCTAATAATAACTTTGTGGAAAGAGCGTTGACTGTATGTTACCTTGGTTTTATGATCAGCAACTAGCGTCTGAATCTTATCTTCTGTCTCCTTCTTCAGCTCTTGGCAGTTGTTTTCACTGTAAGGAACCCACATGTATAAGTGGACAAGAGAAGTTTAGTTGAATTGATCTTAAGGAATGGAGCCAGAGGGGTGGGCAACGTTAGGTATGTCTTTGATTTGTCTCTGTGAATAAATGGTTATTTGCACAACTTCATATCACACTGGGAGCTTTTTAGAAGCAGTGTTGAGTCTTGCACGGGGTCTTTAATTTACTGACTTACTGTCCTCTTCATGTGCTCTGTGCAGTTTGCCGCAACTTTGCTAAATAAAAAGCTCAGCACATGTTTTCAGTGATCAAAGAGCTGTTTCTAAAACGCTCAATAGCAGAAAAACAAATTTTGCTGGTATTATTTTTTGAGCTCTAGATGTCGAGGTTTGCTAGTGTGGCAGGCAGAATTAGGACCCAAATGCAGGACTCTGGAAACCAGAAGTGAACTCAACAACACAGCTTTATTGGTCCACAGGGGGAAAAGATGACAAAAAACATTCACCGAGCAGGAAACTGACTCAGAAGAAAACACAGGGAATGCACGGCAAAGACACACTAGAGGGAGAGTCAAACAATAAATACACACAAGGTAGTTAGGGAGATGGGAAACACAAGGGAACATAGCTGCAACAAATCAGGAAAACTAGACAGGGAACGTAAAACTCAACATGAAGCACACAAGACTATCAAAATAAAACAGGAGCTAAGACCAAGACAGACCCAAACCTCAGAACTTGACAGAGACAAAAGATAAACAAACACGGAGACAAGACTGACTTCACACGGGAGACACTAAAGGACAAAATACGGAGATGACACTAAAGGGAATTAATAAACCTCAAGTCATCTATAACTAGATACATAAATAATACAATAGGGGACCAATACAGGGATCAGAAAAACTCATAGCACATGGAAACCAAAACATTTTAACAGAAACTAGGAACATAAACCACTTCTCAAAACCAAAACCAATGAATGAAATTATAAAACCCCAAAATGGACCCTGACACTAAAGCGTCTGCAGCAGATTTGTTGCATCATGGTGCTTTAATAAAAGTAGATCACTCTGAATTATTAAAAAAAATAAGCAAATACAAAGTTGAAAAATGAATACCAAATTAATGATATTTTCTTTTCCTCCAGTTTCTTCTTTATATAATGTTGAGTGTGTGTGTTTGCTTTTGTCTCCACTTACCCTCGTTTCTTAATGGCTTTCTCTAGTAGCTTCTCCAGAGTTACCTTCTCCTTATCATGCAGAGACACTATCTTGTCCACCTGAGTGCAGTGAGTTTTCTGCATTGCATTTTGATCCTAGTGCAGTAAAGGGAAACACGTTTATTATTAAGTATTTACTTATGCCATGCAATTGCAGTTTTAACCTGTATTAAAACCAATTTGGAATCAGCACAACAGGCTGGAGCAATAACAACAATTATTGTTTCTAATACACTCATATGTTGAGTTTGTTGCCCCCGCTGAATAATGAGTCAGCAGCCATCTTTTTTCAGCCAACAGACGGGTCTGGATGGATGTTAAGCAACAGGACTAAATTCTATGATAATTAATCTGCATGTATGACTGAGCCAGCACCCACTACAAACTGTGTTGATCACTGGTTAAAGAAAACAGGAACTTTAGCAATTCTACAATTATGTGTCTTGATCTATAGACACTTTTCAGTATATTAACTTATGTGCCTTCTTTACTCCTGGGATATAATTCAAATCTCCACAATCCATCCCTGAGAGGAAGGAGAAAGGAAAAGCACGTAGTAAAGAAACAGTTGTATCATTTCCTGCATCGCTCTTATACAGACTTGCTTTGTGGATGCAACCAGGAGACAAGAGAAGCAAGACGACACATTAGCATACTCAGAAGCACCCTATGTACATTATGAATGGACAGAGAGAGTGTGTGTGTGTGTGTGTGTGTGTGTGTGCAGTCAGTGGTCAGTGGAAGATGAAAGGTAGAGCCGCCTCCCCTTCCACCGTTTCTATCCCCCTGAGCATCAATAACTGTCAAGAATAAACAGCAGCCCCTTTGTATTATTAGCAGACAGGTCTGCAGTAAAACAGTCACCCACCTTTGAGTGTTTCTTCTTTAGAGTGTTGAGCTCCTTCTGCTGCTTTTTAATCAATTTGAGGTACGACTGCAGTGGGAGAGATCCATGTTTAGTCACGATGTACAATATACTAGACTCGGGCAGCATAATAGGTGGTATTGCAGTTACTTCCATGAGATAATTGTGAGTTTAATATTGGTGCAAAATCATAACTACAATAGTGTTAGTTATTTCCAAGAGATAACACAAAGTAGTTATTGTTTTTTAGGTCTAAACATGATACAGATCCTGACAATGTAAACACCTGAAGCAAAGATTACTTCTATATAATTGCTCAGTCTTCATACTTATGCCTGTACAGACTGAACTAAAGGAAACCTGCTGCTGAGCTATGTGACAGGAGTTACAATACCAACCTTCATTTGCTTTAAGTCATCAATGCTGACAGTAGGCACAAGTGCGTTATCTGAAACAGCAGTGGAAACAGAAATGTTATTCTGTGTTTACATAGGGCGCATACAGTATGTTTAATATGTCTGTCCGTCAGTGTATACCCTTCTTGGCTTCGGTCGTGTTATTTTGGGCAGCGTTGGAGGTCTGGGCCATGTCTGAGCTGGCTTGTGGTGTCACACTGGCTTTCACGGTGTCACCTTTACCCTTCCCTTTCTTGTCGTTTTTTGAGCTTCCGCTGGGAACATCTGCTATGTCGTTCTACAAAGGAGAAGAGATGCATGTATTCAAACCGAGTGTATCCTTTCAGTCAGATAACATTTGATCAGACCAGTTTTGGATTCTTATGGGTGTCGCTTTGTGTACCGTGTCAATTCCCAGTGCTTTCATCTGGTCAGCTCTCTTCTCTGCTATAGTCAAAAACTTCTTTGGGTCTGATAGAGCATCCACAATAGCTGAAACGCAACGAGATTTAGGAGAAGTGTGCAAGAGAGGAAAAACACAAGATTTAGTCATGAGCCTGGTGGGCTGAATGACTAACCTGACGCTGAAATGTGTCATTCAGTGCAAACTTTGTATGACACAGCTTTGCGTTCCTGTCTACGTTCTGAGAAAGTCTCCTTATCAAATCTGAAATCATCTTCACGTCTTGTTTAAATAACTGTTATTAGGGAACAGGATCTTATTTTCAGCTCTTGGTAAAGAGCCGCTTGAATAGGAAAGTGATAGCGACAGATCTTGCAGAATAACCACTAATGGTTACAGTAATGATTCCTCAGTGCGAGCCCGTTGGCTTTATTTAATGACAACTCCAATTGTCCTGCTCATTTGTATGCTTGTGCCTGTTCGAAACCATTACTGCAGAGTCACTGTCATCATCATTTGTGCCACGCCATTACTGTGAATGTTAAAACCAACCCAAGGCAGAGAATAAGCGAGCAGGAGAGAGTTTTCTTGCTTTCCTTTCTCCTCTACTCTCCCTGCAGGCTACAGCAGCTGCTTTATTTTACTGCTCTCAGAATATTTATGGTGGATATTAAAGGTTATCTATACAAAACAAACTTGTAGTTCTGTTTTACCCATGCACTGAAGTCTATCCAGTAATATAAAGTACATAAAGTGCTGTAATTTGTGTGTTTCCCTCACCTCCGAAGCCGTCGGGCACGTAGGTCTTGAGGATGATTTGGCAGAAGATGGTGGGCAACGACAGCGGCTTGTTGCCTTCGTTTCTCAGTGAGATGTGGCGGTAGCCAGCCTGCAGGCCATCAAGAGGGAGGATGCGCTGCCCAATCAGCTTATTGTTGTCGTCGTAGACTGCGATGCGCAGCACGGCCAGGTCTGGTAAGATCACCTATAAGGAAGGCATGAAGGGAAACAGTGGGTAAGAGGGAGGAGTAACCAGACTGGAAAAAAAAAAAAAAGCCACAGTAGTGGCCATCAGTTCTGTCAAAATTTTGGAAGTCTGCTGAGCTCATTGTGCTCTGATAATGTTTTAAATGTTAAATATTTGCCAGACAAAGCAGTAAAAGAAAGCAGCATCATTAAAGGGGAAGGTCGAAGATGAACCTGCAGGGGACACAATCAGGGAATAGTCCATGTGTGATAAAACAAAAAGACACGATAAAGGAGGAACACACTGCATATCTGACTGCTGACAAGCCTGTCTCTGCAGCTAGTATGCATCCATGGAGTGGAGTATATCTTGTGTATATATGTATGTGTTTAACTTGTGGCTGCAGATGAGTATGCACATCCTTGGAAAAAAAGAGAGCAAGAGAGTGTCTTAACTTGGCTGAAGATAAGAGGAGAGCGGAGGATGATTAATACAAAGACGATGGGAAGGTGGGAGATAAGGCTGAAGAATACTCACTGGAGATGAATGGGTAGAAGCATCGCGTGTGTGTGTGTGTGTTTGCTTACACATTCACAGCCCTGCTGATGCACTGTGTATTGTTCACTTGCAGTCATCATGACAGCAGTGTGTATGCATGCAAAAAGTGTGGCGGCATTTGAGGGCATCTGTGTGTGTGGAGGTGAGAAACGAATCTTGCTTGCAGCCCTGCTTATGATGGCCCTCTTTGATAGCTGTGTGTGTGTGTGTGTGTGTGTGTGCGCGTGTGCGTGTGTGAGCAGAGCAGCACTGCGGCAGGCTGTGATTGATGGTGTGTGTTAGGAAGCTGGAGTCACAGTCATGGCTGAGAGACTTCCTATTCTGCTGAGAGCAGCACTATTACACACATGTTCCTCTCTCTCTTTGGCTCCCATCTCTTTTATTTTCCCTTTAATTCTCTCCCTCACCTCTAATTGTCTTTCTTTTCATTTCTGTGGCTCCTTTCTTCATTTTCCTTTTCTTTGTCTGTGAGTCAATATAGAGTAGATTGTTTTTGTTGTTGTTGTTTGTTTTTTGTCGCACTTTCTTTATTATTCAATAGTATCCCAAATCACTCTATTAGTTTCTGTATTCCCTCTTTATATTTTAATAGATATTCACTTGATATTTCCCCCATCTGCATCCTCCTCTCCTTTTAAGTCTTGCTACTATTATCTTAGATTTCATTATTTTCTCCTTTTCTTCTCCTTCCACCCTCTGTACTGGCAGTAAGACGAGAATGAGGCTGCTTCTCATGTCACTAAGACCTTTCTCCAACCCAAATAATAGATTTTTCTCCCCCATTTTCCGCTTCCTTTGGCTCATCTCGAATGGGACTACGTGCTGCACATTTTTTCAACTCACTGTATCCATTATTGCCGCCCTGTCTATCTGTTCATGCTACCTTTCTAAAGACGAAGGGCTCCTCGTTGTAGGCAGGGTTCAGTCCATTGTTCATCACCATACGAGTCCGAAACTCTTTCCGGATCGTGTCCGTTGGCAGTCCATACATGTCGACTTCAACGTAAGTCCCAATTTTCTTGTCAGAGAGAAACTGTCCTGAGAACACCTAAAAAAGGAGCAGACCATTCTCAGTGCTTTGGAAAGGTGTTGATTTTACAGCAATATTATCTGCACAAGTTCATTCGGTGCACTGTGGGCTAGCTGTGGCTCAAGAGGTACTGCAAACCATCTACTAATCAGAAGTTTGGTGGATCAGTCTGCATTTTCAGTGTCCTTGGGCAAGATACTGAACCCAGAGCTGCTCCTGAATATGAATGGGTGAATGAGTCATGTTGCATAAAGTGCTTTGAGTCCTCAAGGAGAGTAGAAAAGCGCTATATAAGAAATACGCCATTGAATATGGCGTTATTTTTGTGCCTCTATTGTGAGCGCACGTAAATAATTTTTGCAAGTGCAAGTGTTGCATTTTGAAGAGAAAATTATTTTGAGCGAAGAAAAGCTTAATTTGAGTGAACAAAATTGACTGCTGCATGCAAGAAATGTATTTCAGTGTTTTCCATTATCCATATTTCCGGAAACACTGTCCAAAGTGTAGCTAAACTCATTTTCAGTTAGTATGTTTAATTATTTTATTTTAAAATATATAATTTTTTAAGACCATTGTTGGTTTTAATCTAGTTTAAACCAAACCACTCTGCTGGATTTAGCTACATTTTGGACAGTGTTTCCGGAATGCAGTAGCTAGCGAGCTGATGGGAGACCAAAACAACCAATCAGAATTTTTGCATCCAAGTCTGTGATTGGTTGGTTTTGTGGCACATTTATAACGGTGTACAGAAAGAGTTGAGCGCGCAGGGAGCAGAGATGTTGAGAGCGGGAGCGACACACTGAGAGCAGGTCCGCAGATGTCTGTGAGCGCACAGAGCAGAGATCTGAGCAAGCGCAAATACCAACAACTGAGCGAGAGGGGCTGTTATTGTGTGTGTATATGGATAATAGCAAACACTGAAATACATTTCTTGCACACAGCAATGAATT
>VVHJ01054964.1:0-17303 GCA_015107715.1 Tylochromis polylepis
CTCCTGGGCACCTCCTGGGTGAGGTGTTCCGGGCATGTCCCACCGGGAGGAGGCCCTGGGGCAGACCCAGGACACGCTGGAGAGATTATATCTCTCGGCTGGCCTGGGAACGCCTCGGTGTTCCCCTGGACAAGCTGGAGGAGGTGGCTGGGGAGAGGGAGGTCTGGGCTTCTCTGCTTAGGCTGCTGCCCCCGCGACCCGGCCCCGGATAAGCGGAAGAAGATGGATGGATGGATGGATGGATATTTATTCTCATAGATTCTGTTAGTATCATTGTAAAGCTTAAAAAACAATTTTCACTTTATTTTTTTTACAGTCACGTACATTATATACTTGACACTGACAGATTCACTATCTGCTCATTTTTTAACCACAAGCATACTTATTTAATATTAAGATAATAGAAATAAAAAGGCCAAAAGGTCACACTTCTGCCCTAGATGACTCACACCACACACTATTGTGATGATGATTAATATGTACAAACACTGAACACAAACAGCAAGCTTGTAAAGGACACCTAAATTTAAAATTTAAGGTTCATAAATGATAACTACTAGTGGACCTAAAGAAAATCAATGCACCAGATGACAATAATAATAATAAATAATAATTAAAAAATAAAAACAAAAACATGTATCATATAATATGATACTTATTAGTAAGAAATATATAAACTATGCATGTGCAATCAAATATTTCTAAATCAGGGGGCTGAAATGCTTAATAATGCATACTGATTGTTAAAAAAAAGTCAGTCATTGTAGCTTGAAAGTATCAAGGATTGAAATATACATACAGTATAAAAACCTCATTCAACCTGCTGTGAGAACAGAAAGAACAACTTACATGTAAGATGACTGAAGTAATAAAAACGCTTCACTTATATTTTTAGAAACTTGTTTCGCTTACCTGACCTGATGATGACCAAAGGTGAGCAGGGAGTGCAACCTAGCATTGACTGGTTGATCAAAGTACTGATGAGCAGCAATTGTTGGAAAAAAAATTGTCGTTTGGCTTTTGTTTAAACACCAGGGTTATCTATTTGACTCCAAGAACCAACGCCAGGCGTTTTCTCCTCTTCTTTTCTGCTTAAGACAAAACGTCCCCCTCACAGAGCCTCTAAAGTTACTGATGTGATAGCATGGGTGGGCGTGTGAGCACTCATGAACACACAGAGCTATGAACAGAATGCTATCCAGCAGGTTTCCTCAGAACCTGAACGACAAGCTCTTAAAACAATATGCAGTCCCAGTTTCAAAAAGGTTTTTGAGTTTAACTGTAGCTTGTAAGTGACTTGAGCTTTAAGTTTCCCAATTAACACATCAGGCAGCAGAAAAATCTAACTTTAATTCATTTTTTAAATAATACTAACGAATTCCATAGATCACTTAGATGGAGCTCTCTGCCCTCTAAAAATAAATGCAAAATCTGTGTAAGTGTAGTTCGTCTGGTATCATTTTGACTGTCAGAGAAACACAAGAGTATCATCAGAATTAAAGTAATCACTGAAGTGTATGTACACGAACTGTGTATATACTAAACTAAATCATAGCCATTCCCAATCATAAAAAAATGCGACGTGCTCAGTTTTATTTAATTTTAGTGAGAGAAAGAAAAATCAGGTCATAGGTTAAATCTCATCATGCATGCACACACAAAACATTGTTCACTCAAAGGTGCACCGTCTGAACGATCCGAGAGCTAAACTGTCATTATACAGTGGTAAGCCGTGATAAATCCTTTATAGGATATCAGAAAATATACTCTAAGAAGTCAGCTAAATCCCTATTACATTATAATCCTATCGAAGTTAATCGTGCCTTAAAAACGACCATTACTCTACAATATTTGCATGATTTTTAAATGGATAATAATCTGGTGTGCAGAACATTATATTCACTAAACACTTTATATTTTGCTTTGTTACAAAATAAACATTTGTGAAACAGGACTACAATGAAAGGATGTGAAAATGAATCACTTTAACCTTTAAAATTAATTGTAATTGTACGTTTACTGATTTCGCAGTGGATGCACGCTTTTCAGAAGTGCGCATTTTTACTTTCAGAGCCTCAAAGCAGTGCTTAATTTTCATGACTGAGTTTAAGTGATGGCTCTGGGCCCATTTTCTCCCTGAAGTGAGCTATATTTCAGCTTTCCCTGCACATTAGTTGCACCGGGGAGTTTGTCTTTGAACCTTTCGGTTTCTGTTTGTAATTCAGCAACGGAACTGTAAGAACTTTGAAGGCTTCATCCAGATGCCCACTCATGCCCCCTGGTGGTGGTTTACTGCTGCTGAGGAGTCAGAAACCTATTGAGAGCTGCCAGAAGCGACTGAATCCGAGTTAACGAGATTCTTCTTTTTGCATCGGTCACTGACTGTCACAGAGCGGCTCCAGTCTGAACACAGAAGACAAGAAATACAAAAAACTGGATCATCTAGCTTGAAAATGCTTCCTGTCAACCATGTGGCTATTATGTTGCAGTATGTCATATGTCAACATGCACTGTTTTGGTAGGTACCTGAGTATTCACTGAGTCTAAAACGTCCAAGGCACAAGTGGATTCTCCACTGTTTCCTCACATTTTCCTTCATCAGGCAGTGGAACAAAAACACAAAGAAGCCTTTACGAAAAAAACAAAAGCAGAATAACAGAGACATTCAGTTTCACTCAGTTTGACATTAAATATGATATAAATTTGTGTTTTAGTTTATCTTTTTCTCTTAGCTTTGACAACACTCTTAAAGATTTCTTAACACTTGTGCTAATTCTAAAAAGAAAAATCTTTTTGAGGTGAGAAAACCCCAACACAATTATAAAATATTAGGAATATTAGGAAAAATATTTAGAGAAGCAATGGAAATTAGTCACGCTTGTGCAACTAGTATCAAGTTAATAGCAACTACAACTCAGACTTACCCTGGAAACTGTTGAGGAAAACAAACAGGTACACCAGGACTACTCTGGCAGGCCCAAATGAAAAAAAGCCAACTGACCACGTGAGGCCTAACAGAACTGTGAGACTGGTGACTGCCTTCAAGTCCAGCACAGAGCCATGGCTGTTTGCTGACAGCTTATTGGCCCCAATCTGTTTAATTTGGATCAGAACCACGATGAAGACAGACATGTTGCACAACAGGGTCAGACCAATAAATGCCACCACTGTCACAAAGAATACAACGTCATTCTGTATCCAACAGCTGTAGGAAGAGAGGGAGAGCCGGATAAGTCAAAATGTAATTTAAACTGTGAGCCATGACAATCCCAGCAACATAATTCATCTGTCTGATCTTCTACTGTGAGATGACTAGTTCATCAACTCGAACGCACATAGTAAATTGGACACCGCAGGATCATTATTTTCATATTTTGCATTCACCCATTTCTAATCCAATATTTATATCAGTAATATTGCAGAACTGCAGTACTTACAATGCTTCAGTGGAATCAAGGACCATTTCATTTTCTGCATCAGCAAGACTGCCGTAGGCATCTTTATCTATGACCAGCACCAGGCTCACTATTACTACAGGAATACCTGTGAGAAAACGAGTCAACTTTATTCTGTTTATCCATCGCAATTATTTAAACATGTCCTCTAGAATTCAAACAACTGTAACTCCTATCACAATAAACACATTTTATTATTTTGATCTAATTTGAGATTTTTTTCAAGTTTCTCTGGTCCTTTTTACATTGACAGCATAAATAAGCCAATACCAAAACTTAAAATGAATATTTGCATAGGAGTGAACAAAACATTCCTGAGAAGTTTATTTCTAGAACACATTTTGGATGTTTTGGGGAAATTTTTTCAGTTGCAAGTCCCAAAAGTAAAATTTAACTCCACCCCCAACCAATCAAGATCCATTAATGTACCCAATCTGTCAGTGAAAGACACCTAGCAGAGGAATTTTGTTTCTGCAGAAAGGGGCACATAGAAATGTTTCCTTACCCCATCCTACAATACAGAACTTGAGGATATAAGAAGGAATATATGTGTTAAAAACTTTGACCAGTGCGAGATACATGTGCACAGCTTCCAGGCCCATCCACGTGAAGGAGGCCAACATGAAATAGTGGAGCGTTGCAGCAGTGGCGATACAAAGACCATAATTGGAGAAAGATGAGAGCCAAGCGTTAAGAAGGAAGAGCATGCTTAGCCCCTGCAGTGCAGCTGACAGGTTGATGAGTATCTTAGATGGGTAATCTTGTCGCAGCTTCCTGTGGCAAATAAACGGATAATGAGACCACAGTGCAGACTGATGCTTTGAAAGTCACTCCAAAATTATCACTGTGTACTACAGATTTCATCTCTAGAATCTACGTGATTTCTGCACATACAGATGTTTCCATACACTCATCATGAGCATAACTGTTATGGTAATTTGGGTAACTTCTGGGCTTTTAACAATTACTTTGGAATGACTGTACGGCACGCATATTTAACTTCTACAGTAAGAATTGAGTGCACAAGTTTGAGTTTACTTTAGATTTTCTCTAATACACACAGAGTCAAAAGTATACATACATGCAATTTATACATACGGACACACTAATTTGATTAAAAGGTCCTTTAGAAAGCTGTATCTTGATCAGATGCTTTTGTTAGCCACCACCAAGCTTCTTGCATAATTGTATGATATTTGACAACTTTTCTGGTAAAGTTCATTTAAATTAGTTTCCTGGGACAGACCCTTCTAAGCATAGTGGTTTGGCAAATTCCTTCCAAAGGCTTAATGTTAGCCTGTTTTATCAATTCCAAAACCAATTTTGATGTTTGTTTGGGATCATTGTCTTGTTGGATCACCCAGTCGTGTCCAAGTTTCAACTGCCCTACTGTTGATTTAAGGTGAAGTTGAAGAATTTGGAGGTAGTCCTCCTTCTTCATTATTCATCCACTTTGTGCAATGTAGAACAGCCTCAGAGCATGATGCCACCACCACGATTGACAGCTGGTTCATTGTTCTTAGATTTAAAAGCCTCACCTTTACACTTTTTGTCATTGTGGCCAAATAGCGCTCACTTTGTCTGACCATAAAACTTTTCTCCAGAAGGGATTTCGCTTGTTCATATGGGCAGCTGCAAACTTCAGCTTTTCTTTCTTGATTGGTGTGGTGATGTAAAACTCACTTCACCGTGGACTGCGACACTGGTGTTCCAACAAATTTCAGTTCATTGCAGATTTGAGCCTTGGGCTGAGCACCATAACTAATTTCCTTTAATCTAAGAGTGATAGTTTGGGTCTTCTTCCAGACCTTGGTAAAGTGGCGACATATCTAAACAACTTAATAAATTGCTTGAGTTGATCATCTTGTTAATAAATGACTCCAAGACTTCCCAACTTGTGTTCATCTGCAATTTTCCTTCTTAGATCTTCACTGAGTCTCTTGAACTTTCCCATTGTTCTGAGTGTTGGTCAAGCCAATGAGTTCTGTCAAACAAATCATTTTTTATGCTAGTAAAGAGAAACTACCAGTTGCAGCCAATCATGATCCATAACAAAAAGCTGATATGTCTTGAATTCATGAAGTTAAAAGACATTGTAGAACCTTCAGCATCACTCAAACTGGTGCACCAAATTGTTGTTTTTTTAAAGTCATCAAAGATGTATGCTGTACAATCATTTCACTCTGGAAAAAGAGCACTTCAAAGAAATAATTAGAAGGCCCAAATTACCATGAAATCCGTGCCCACGATGAGTGTATGGAAACTTCTGACCACAAATGTAGGTGGCTATAGACTTTTCATATACTCAAATCTATTGCAATACAAAGTCAGCAGTCTTATCATTAGTATCAGTGACTTACTCAAAAATAAGGTAGGTGAGTAGAGTGAGGCCCAGAAAGATGGAGGATATACCACATCCAATATATGATACCACTGTCAGAATCTGTTCATTAACCTTATTGAAAGGAGATCTTTCTACATTCTGAAACACAAAAAGAATAAAACCTAAACACTGGCATCACCTACAGTGGTATCAAGAAGACACAAGCATGGAGAGCAGGGCTTATCTTCTCACAGCCATTTGAAAACTAATAATATGACAACAATTTTATTTTTACACATAGTGACTTTAATACCACTATCTCACATTGCTGGCAGAAAAATACCCAAGCAGTCAGCACTGACCAGATTGTGCACAGTATGCTGGCACTCGTAGGAGTTTGTTTTCTAGTTAAATCTATAAAACAAAAAACAGACCAATGACTCACCAGGAGCACAGCAAAATGTGTGAGGTGATCACAGAGACAGCTGGTCTGATATGGAGAAATACTCTCGGTTTCACAGCCACTGCTGTTCCAACCACCCCGCCCACCTGACACACACACCAGCAAAGATACACCCACACATGCACATAAACACAAGCACATAGTTTGATTAAATCTTCTTATCAACAGATGCAAAACTTCAACTGTTTGGAAAGCTTTATTAAATTTAAGGGTTCTGAAAAAAGTGCAGCAATGCTCAGTTACAGTCAATCAACCAAATCCAATAATAAAGAATTTTTGACTCACCATTCTTATGAAAATCCCAAAACATACATTGTACTTTTTCCCATGGCTGTAAATATCAAGAAGTGATAATGATGTTAGAGTCACGAACACTTTCATATCACTCACAAACTGAAAAGCATTTGTCTGTCACCTCTTTAGGAATTTGATGACTGAAGGTCACCACTACTCGATCTTTCAGGTTCATGATTTTGCTGTCATTGATGCTGGCAGATACTACATATGAGTTCAAAGTCCAGTTGCTCTGCGTTGCATTGTTTATGTCCAGGTCCTGTTTAAAACAAAACGGCTGGCACATCAACAACCAGATTAATGAATCATAGGAACCAATTAGTGGCGCTAAGGTTTTATGAAGGCCATTGAAGATTTACTGAATTCTTAATTTAATTTGTAAATATAGAAATATGTAGAATTCTGCCACTGAGATCATGTGCTTTTTACTGGTTTACTCTAACAATTTGTGTAAGAACTCAACTGGTTTCACAACTTAACACCTTCCCGCTGTCCAGTAAAAGGAACTGCTGTTATTTTTATTCCAGTTCCAACCAGATCAGGCCAGTTTCAGCCAGGATGACAGAGCAATGCAGGTCCATCATGCACAAGTATAACTGCATCCAATTGCACTTGCCACTTGTGGGGGCTAGTGTATTCTAGGTTCAAGCTAAAGCCTGCACAATAAGGTATAGATTAAACTGATAATATGTTTGTAGGGTAAACGTCAAGCATGGCACTTAATACCCCCGTAAAACCTCAAATTTATCATTGTTAGTGGTTGTGTTAGGTGTTTTAATGCAATGCTAAGTTTATTTTCTCCTCTCTTCAGCTTTATGGATTTATTGAGATGTCAAAAACAAAGCAACCTTTCCAAAGTTGAAGATGTAAATTACACCTAGTAAATTGTAGATTTTTAAAGAAGAAAGAATAACAAGAACAACAATAAAGAAACAAAGTAACAAATAGCACCAGAAGAATAAAGTACCTGAAAAAGCTCGTGTGTACCATAAAACTGAAACTGAACACGAGTTGTATTTCTCCCTCCAGTAGGGAAAAAACCATTGAGTGCAGAAGGCAAGGAGATTGTTGCATTTGCTGTGGGATGTGGTTTATTCACAAAGCCCTGGTCGACAAACATCTGAGAAAGAAAAATAAAACAGGGTCACATTGCTGCAGACTGCTTTAAAACTACTTGTATGGATCATGGAGCTTTTCCGGTTAAAACCTAATCTGCCATGACTGCTCGAGGCAACAATGTCTGTTTCTCAGAACAGTCACCTGTATTTTCAAGGGCATTATTGCACCTGAATCTATCCTATAAGCAGTCAGGTGGAAACAGTTTTTCTTTTTTTTCACACTGAGTAAATATAAATATAGCAATTCATTTACTTTTGCATATTTTATATATTTTGTCATTTTTGTAATTAAGGGAAATATCTAATATGTCAAATTCACTTCCCTCTTCATTAGAGCATTTACAGCCTCTCACCTCGGGGTTCTTAGTTGGTGAAACAATTGACGCACCAAAGGTGAGACCACTGAATTCATCTGGATCCACATTGATCATGGAAAACCCCAGTGGGGGAGCTGTTAAATTAGCAGATTCGCCTTGGAATATCATATTATCCGCCATCCTGTCTGTCAGATTGAGGAAACTTTTTCCAAGGAGGAAAAACATATAGATTAACATTTAAATAAAAACTGGATTCAGAAGCAATGCACATTTCTGTAGAACATTATGCACAAACGTGGGCAGGAGTCACACTTTCATTTCTCCTTACGTGTTTGAAACCGGAGTGACATCAGTGTTGGAAAGTAGAATATCAGAAACAATAGTGACAATATTGGCTCCAACCGCAGAGTTAACAATACTTTCATCGACTACTTCACTGAGCTTTTCCACCACAGATTCCAGATGACAAGGCGAGAGCTCCGAGCTATTGCCTAACTGAATAACTACAAGGTCCTGAATCACCACCACAACCTCAGCCGCATTACCTGGAAATCATTAACACCAGAGTTAATTTTTTTTTGGCTTTTGTTGAAACTGTGAAGAAATGGGAATAAAAACAGACTCCACGTTGATCCTCTTACCAGGCGTGACAGTGATATTGTTAAGGTCTGATATTGATAGATGCTGGTGGCAGTTCTTCATGTGAGGATCAGCCCATCTGGTCATGTCGGTTTCAATGTCTAACTTACTAAACAGACAAGCGAATTGATGGGAGGAGGAAATAATAAAAAGAGGATATTAGACATCTTTATGATCTGATCTAATTGAATTTGTTGTACAAAGTTGCATTGTATCTATATCTTGGTTTCTGGAAAAAAAAAAAAAGAAGATGAAAAACAACCCTGTCCTGTGCCAATAATGATTTTAATAAACCTTAGTGTAATCTTAGTGTTTCACTAAGAGATCATAAAACCGATTACCCTTATTACACAGTCATTTCCGCTTCATGATAATGTAGTAATTGAAGCATAAAAAACTGAAGCTTGTCATTACACTAATAATCAACTTAAAGGAAATTGATTTTTTTTCGGACTGAGCTGCAGGCTGGCAGGGATCCGTCAGTGTTACATGTGTGGGGTCAAAACTTGCACATGGTGTGGGTGGAGTAGCTAGAACAGGGCATTATATGAGGAACTTTCCTCATCTTGGTCAACTGACTGTTCAGATTGTTCTGACAAAGATCACAGAGGTCTTAACAAGTTAAAGGAAGATAGAAAGAACCCCCTATTTTCCCCCCCATATTTCATTATCAAGATAAGTTGATATTTCATAGCAAGACATGTATAAATGAAAGCTTCTCTCAATGACATACAAATATGAGCCTACTTTGTTATTATATGGAGGATATTGTGTAATAATTGCTTATATAGCAATAAAGCAGTCTAATAGTCTGATAAACAGTGCTATTAAAGCGTCATTGCCTCTGGTCAAATATTAAATCTGCTGATTAGGAACATGATAATGTCTTACCAGAGCCTGAAGGCTCTCTCTGATGTTGGCGCGATGCATCCCATTACTTGGATTCTTTGTGGAAATGTTTCAGGCCATATGTATTTTCCATAGATTGTGAAACTAGTGTCTTCTGAACAGTTTTTTGGCACTGAAAAAAAAATACTGTTAGTCTTCCATAACTTACCTAGATTTCAGTTTTTGTTTTTTATCAGAAATACAGCTTACCTATATGTCTGATCATCACTTCCACAGTTTGGATAATAATGGAGTGATTTTGATACTTTGATGCCAAGGCGGCTTGAATTAGGATTTCAATTTCTGCCACAGTGTTTTTATTGCATTCCTGAACATGGAAGGCACAGTAATATCTGATGATGAAATATGCAGTTAGTAGTTACAGACCGATTTTAACAGTAGTATTTCTGAATTTAAACATAAATGAAGCTGAATTACTGCATGAAATACAGTATTACAGTAAACCAGCCATAAATATATTTCTTTCTTCCATATTCATTGTCACCTACTGTTTTTGATGGTCCTGAGAAATCTAAAGAAAGAAACAGACAGAGCATTTAAATGTCATTGGAGTTGTTTTTCTCTAGTATTAAAATTCACTTATACAAAATCACTTTATAGGACCAGTTTTGCTTCTATAGCTGAGTGCGCACTCACCATTAAATCGGAATAATGCTCCATGTTCCTAAGAATATAAGACAAACATATTTGTATGACATATATGTCAAAAAGATCTTAAATGTGCAATAAAAATTTAATTTTATTGGCACCCACCTTACAGCAATCTCTTTTGCAACAAGATTCAGTACAGTCATCGTGTTATTCACTTCTAGCTGCTTTTTCACCTTTTGCCAAAAAAACCCCGAACAAATATAGTCAAACTTCTTTTTTTTTTTGCTCGTTTTTTTGTTTTGTTTTTATAGATAGCTTTCACGTGCAATTGTATTAGTGTCTTACCCATTTCTCAATGATATCCTTTGGGTCCAAATGGCTGCCAGTCATATTTAAGACCACATCGATGCGAAAGAATTTATCTGGTTCTACAACAGGAGTGAAAAAACAGTTAAACAGCTAACTTTACAATGTGTTTGGAAACTATAGCTGTTATGATTACTTGTGAAACTAAACTTATAAAAACACCTCTTGTGCTCTCTCAATACTTTGTTGAAGGACAGTGAGTCAATCTGTGGGAAGCTACATGGACACTAATGCGAACATTTTATTGTTTAACAGTGTCCTTGTTCAGATCACCCATCATCTGATTTCATTCAGTGATTTATTTGAATGGAAATTTTGTGATATAACAAAGTAAACAGCTGAACCTGTTTACTGAAGAAGAATCAAAACAAATAGAATTCATAAATGTGTTTTATGTAAGTCATTCAGTGAACTGACCAGCAGTGTCATTGAGATGCAGAGGCTCTCTGGTCGTTGATGTATGTGCTGGATGAACTGATGGACTGAGAATTGGAGCTGTCTCTGCAATTTAAATGATGTGTTTATAACAAAGCCCCCAAATATAACAAAGCTTGTTAGGATTGTCTTGCAGACTTTGCTGCACATGTTTAAAAAACATAATTACTGCAATCGATTTAGACAGTGTACTTCTAATTGTTATATTTTTACAGGCAGGCTCACTTGGTGGATTGATACTGGAGCTGACAGTTGGTGGAGGTTCTGTTGCCTTGGGGAATTGCTCTGAAAGGAAAAAGAAAGAAAGCTTTAAGTACAATTAGGTGTATTTAGAATTGCAGGAATGTGCACTGGTTCTAATTATGTCTGCAGGTGTGAAATATAAACACATGGACACTTGTAAAGATCATCACTTTTTTATTTTATTTTAGGCTGATCCAGTAATGCACTAAAGTACAAAAGAGGGTGTATTTTACATGCATGTGTGTGTGAGAGTGAACTATGCAGAGTATACTCACCCACAGGAAGTACAATGATGTCGTTGGCCTGAACTGACAGATTGAGGAAGTTAGAAGTGAAGAGCAAACTAAGCAATGCTGTAATCTCTGCCTGAACCACCTCAACATCAGCAGGAGGATCCACATTTATGAGCACTTCACAACTGAAACTAGAAATAAACCCAAAATGCATGAGCTTGTTTGCAGCACTGTAATCTGTTATTCTCTCTCTTTTTTTTGTATGTTTTAATTTGATCTTACCAGTTGTCACAGATTGTGTTTGATAAATTTTTCAGTCCCTGAAAAAACAAAAATCTTTCAGAACTTTACTGGAAAGTTATGTGGTTTTATTTACTTACAGCTTCCCTTTTTGCCTCACAACTGATATCAGAGGTTGTGTAGGATGATTACTTCCTCAGAAAATAACATTTAAAAAAGACTTTCATTTGTTCATTAATTAGTTTCTTTTTTGAGGACATTACCGTTCCTTTCCATCGAAAATCAAACTGTAGACTCCTAAAAGAGCTGTACCTGAGTTTGGTCTTCATCTAGAGCAGCAGAATCATTAACTGTGCGGCAGCTACTGCTGGATGGGAACAGAGAGAACAGAAATTACAGACAGGAGTGCTTTCTAGAACGGCTGTTATAATTAGTAGACATTTACAATGACAGCGCACTAGTCACCATTTCTATCATTTACCGCAAATACAGCACAATATCAACACAGCAGTCTCTCTATTTACAAATTATACCAGTAAAAAACAAAATAATTTAACTGAGGGGCCATGCTCAAACACAAATTTGAAATCCTTTATGTTATTTATTTATTTAGTAGTTTTGCATTGAGAGTTTTTAGGTATACTGAGAGAATGATTAGCTATGAAAAAACATCTTACCATGGGGATGATGCAAAGATGCTATGGATAGATATGTTTTGGGGGAAAACGCTCTCCAACTGGTAAAAGAGGACAGAGAAGGTCACTTATTGTGATAGACATATCTGTGCATTTGCATTCAAGTAGGTTTTTCTTACCCAGATTTTAGAGATTTCCTCCGGTGACAACAAAAGTTTTCCCGGGTTTGAATTGTTAGATATGAATGCCTCCATTTTGACTGTGTAGAATGACCATGCTAAAAAATAGATAAAGAAGACCCAATTAACTTTTTCTTTTATCTCAAAATTCAGTTTACTAACACCAACATTATTTCCCCTCTCATTTAACTTTCACCTTTTTACATAAAGAGATGAGGCGAAGTTAGTAAATAATTTTTAATGTTCCCATAGTGTTATTAAAGTTAGTTTAAGACTTATAAAAACATTTCAACATAAGACAAAACATCTGTAAGAAGTTCATACTGTGATTAACTCTGTTTTGAACAATCTCACAATGCTTTGTGGGTAATTTTCTGTTTTCCAAACTTTATTTGAAATATCCAGTATTTGAAATATCATTCACCCATTTTCTTAATTCCTAAAGGGACAGAGCATAACCCAGCAGATTTTGAGTGAGAGCCCATGTACATGCTGGACATGCTGCTATCACAACCCTAACAAAGAGACACGGACAAAGATTCAAGGTCACATTTACCACTAGCCATTTTAAAATTAACCTAACATGCATCTTTTTGGAATGTGGGAGGAAGCCAGAGCACCTGGAGAAAATCCACACAGGCTTAGGAAAACAAACAACTCCACACAGACTAATATTTAACTGGCCAGCAGGTGAGAAAAGTGGAATCTTCTAAGGTGAAAAGACCCAGAAAAAATGCAATATTTGACATTTTGGCAAAAGTCCTAAATTGGAATGGTTTATTCCTTTGGACCATACGATATACTATTGGTATATTTACCAGAGCTAATGATTTGATCTGATGACATTGGAGGAAAAGTCATGAAGTCACCAAACCTGACTGAGGGCATGAAGGCATCGTCAAATTTCAAGGATATCTGGACAGCACGTCAAGAGTTTAAGGAAAGGCAGACTGATATCATTTTTATAATGTGCTACTCCAAAAATGTCCACAACACAACAGCTCAAAGTGCTGCATATGAAATAATGTTTCTTTGTTAACAACTCACACAGAGGAATGTTTCCCAAAAAACATTTTGAAGAGATTTTGTCCAGAATTTGAACCTCGACAACACACTCCAAACGTCCTCTGAATGGTGACACCAAAACGTATGTCTTTAAAACAGTACCCGGGTATCATTGGAAGATAAGCTAAACATTCTTTAGTTAAACAATTGATTCAAACGTTTTCTTGAAAAAAAATAATAATTTGAATTTTTAGGTAACGTTTGTTTATCTTGTTGGGAAGTTCCCTGTCAGCTGGAAAACTGTGCATAGTCCAGCCAGCTTAGACTGGATGACCGTGAAATGCAAAAATAAAAGTCCATAATGTATTTACCACAGTGTAGGTTGCTGTTGGGCTCAGGAAGGCAATCATGGTTCCACTGCTTTAGGTCCCAGCTCACCAAATCCCCGTCTGTGCAGTTCAGGTTTTTCAGTTCTTCAAGGCTCCATTCTCTGGTCCACATCCTAAACAGACCAATCTCACCTACCAAGTAAGTGCCAGTCTCTGGTTGGATTTCACCATTTGCACTTACATAATGAGACACCCCAAGAGTGAGAGTGCCGTTTTTGGACAATTGCTGGCTTGTTGTTGGAGATATTTCAGTCAGAAAGCTACTATTGATACAGATTCTTAGTCGCTGAGCTTCCCCCGACCAGGTAAGACAGACAGAGTGCCACTCATTCACTGTAAGATTATTTTGCCATTCCCACTCCTGTCCGAACAGCTTTACGAATAGTTTTCCATTTTTGCCTCCAAATCCCAGCTCTGTCTTTCTGTTTCCTGCAGCTTTGTATTCAAAACCTGTCCAGTCTGTTGAAATGGTGCGACGTAAACTCATGCACACACTCAGCTCCCTGAGGGCTGGTACCAAAACCCCCGGGTGTAACTGCCACAAACATGGTTGGACTTGAAACACCAACTTCTTACCCCACAGGCTGGTACTAGCAGAGGCTGCTGAAATTAAAACATGGGAGGAAATTACACAGATGGAAAGAAATATGAAAAGACAGAGTACAGAGGATATAGGGTAAAGTAATTCCTTTTTTTTCAATCACAAATGAGGAAATCAGTTTGTTTTTTTTAAATTATTGTGTTTTTACAGATACTATTTTATGGCACAATATGCAATATTTTTAACATTTACAAGTGCTCTAAAATCAGTTCCTCTTACTTGAACCCAGAGGACAAGCTGACATAAATATAAAGAAACAGATGGCCAGAGAAGACAGTCTTCTGATGGAGTTCATGGCAGCAGACGAAAACACTTTCTGTGCGAGTCAAGTGGTCATCTGCTGAAGGGCGACAGTAACATTCATTCATTCACCTTAAAAAAAAAAAAACCTCCCAAAATAAACAAAACTTACCAATAAACATACATGCGTGACAGAAGACTTACCATGGTCTCCTTGACGTGGTTGAAACCTAAAGATGAACTAGTTTTAAGCAAGCAGAGCCCTCAAACTGCTGGGCAGCGTCACTTTTGACTCAATAAGACCTCCACACCCTATTCCTTGTAATTCGCTGAGTTACTCATTAATCAAAGGCAATAAACATGACTACCAAACAAGGCAATTTAAAACCCATGCCCACATGAAACCTCAGCAAAAGAAGTGTCTCCTATAAACACATACCCACATGAAACCTGTGCAAAATAAGTATTTCTTCTAAACACATTTAATTCCCGTTTGTTTGATATGAGCACCGAGTTTAAGTGATATGTTTAGAAAACCCTAAAAGTCAAAACATAAATGAAAGTTGTCAGGAACTGTTTTCATTTAACATACCTGTTTTGTGTAAATGTGCTGAAGAGATTCATTCTGTCTCAATACATAATAATTTTATTTTAAGGGTTCCTTCATAAACTGCTTTCCACATGTGGGTGAATACTTCTGTGAATTGTTCTAATGGATACAGAGACTGTGTTTCTAAAGCAGGAAATTTGTTTTATAGACACAAAACATAATGTTATAATTTTTTATTTCTTGTACAACCAGAATATTTCCAGGTTAATTATGTATGTGCATGTACGTGTGTGTGTGTGCATCTGTGTGTCCATGCATAAATGTGTGTTTGATGTAATGTTATTGTACGTGTACTTTACAATTCTCTTCTGGTGATAACTGTTCAAACAAACTTAATTAGCCTTTTTGTGTGACATATGCTCAGGATCACACGTGAAGTCCGCAGTACAGCTTTCCTTTAAGCCTAAACAATTTAAATAACCTCTATATGTCAATATTGGCTTTTTTTAAGGAGTTAAAATATTTTTTATACCATAATATCCTGCCATGCTGGTGAAATGGCTTGAACAAAAATGTACTTAATGGACTGAATTTATCACTTTGCATGTGCGTGCGCATGTGTGTTCATACTACCACCAAGTGGTCAAAACATGTATCACTATTGCATAGTTTCGTGTAACTTATTATTAATCCTTGCATAATTCACAACATAAATCTTACCTTCTGCAGGGTGGTTGTGGTAGTAATATTCAAGCTTTCATTCCAGCCTGCAAACGCTTTCAAACAAAAACAACACCATCCTTTTTATGTCTCTTTAATGTCTATTAACAAAGGTCTCATTCATTCATTTTAATTCCCCTCCCTCCTCTTACCCTCCAGACAAGCCAAGTGGGTTCTCCAGAGGGAATTTAAGAAGGCAAGATGTGACGTTAGGTGTTCAGGTGAGGGGGCTTCTATTCACTGGTCTTCAGCAGGTGCTCAGGTTGGGAACCTCTCCTGCGTCACAAGTGATGTAAAATGATGGGGATTCCCAAACATCTTTTCCAAACTGATTCCGTGCTGAGCTGGGGGGAAACTTACAGAGAGACAGACCACAGCCTTGCTCATACCAGCTTTAAATCAGTAATTATTCTATGAGAGCTATATAGCCTGAACTTTACCGATCACTTGAAGTAAGTTTTATATCTTATCTTTGTTGACTTTTGTAGTTTTTTTTTTAGGTTCACCTGTCTTCATATGTGCCATTGTCCATATATATTGTGAGTTATGCACATTAGAGTTTAACATTCACAAAACCATATACTTTTTTGGGCTGACATGTTTGTGCATCAGGAAGGTGGTTAATAGAGAAGACCATGGACATTTACCTAGTTGAGGCTTGTCTCCATGCAGTTCTGCTCTTGGTAAGTCTGATCTTTTTCCTTTACAGATTTCTCAGCTTTGACTGTTTAATCCTTTGCTACAATACTGTGCAAAAATCTCACGCCACCCCTCATTTCTATATGTTTTGATAAGAAAATTGGATTCTCGGAAGGGGCCGTGCTGACACCAGCTGTTATCTGGCAGAGGGTCGTTGGCACCATGCCCCTCTCCTGTTTTAAATGCACGCATCATCACCACACAGGAGCGGGCGGAGTAGGGTATGGGGTCTTCACACCCCCCCCCCGTTATCTGTTCACCGTCTGGGGCAGGGGGCTGGGAGGAAGATCTGGTCATCTGGTCGGGGTCTGAGCTGGTGGGCTTCCCTGATGCTGCAGGACCAGTTGCGGTCTGCTCGTCTCCACCCAAGAGCAAAGGGAACCATCTCCTGGGTATGGGGGCGGATTGCCCCTCTGGGGGTGCTGGTGCCTGGACCCGGGAGTATAGAGTATGTATGGGGAGTGTGAGTGTGTGTACTGCATACAGTTCTGTGTGTCTCCATGTTGGGTGAGTGTGTGACTATTTGCATATGTGTGTATGAGGGTGGGAATGCATGTTTGTGTCTGTGTGTGCCTGTTTGTCTATGTCTATGTGTCAGGTCGGGTCTTAGACTCCACCTGTCTCAGAACATCTCAGGGCCCCATTTCCCCCCACCACAC